>JBBPQC010000140.1:0-37144 GCA_038092295.1 Leccinum arenicola | reverse complement strand
ATACTTCACCATCGCATACAAGGTACGGGGCACCGAGAAAAAAATACAGTGAAGAGTGAATGACATTAATTTCTACAGCGTGTCATCGATCACGTTTCGCTGAAGATCGAACACTCTCTCCACCAGGCTCTGGCAGATAGATTGAAAGTCAGCCTACTCCAGCGCCTCATGGCTAGCACAACTGCAATGGGCAACTTTGCCGATCGTATGAAGGAGTTGGTGAGCGATGATCCAGCCACCGGGGCGAAACGGACCCATTTGGAAGGGAGACGTAGTCGACTACAAGAGATGAGGAGAAAGCTCCTCAACTTTGCTGCGTGAGTCGTGTGGAGATTCGATGACAGTGCTATCTTTCTTGTCGTTCCGCATCCATGTTTGCTTTTAATAGATGATAATTACTCGTAGCTTTCCGGTCTTTCCTATTTATTGAATGTTATCCTTCTTGCTCTCCGTTCTTGGTTCTTGACGAACAAACGTGGATCACCACTGACACTCCTCGTGTTCTATTTGTGAATCTGAGTTGGGGGTCAACACCATGATCATGCCAGACAAGGGTGTAGGTTCATTCAACAAGTACCTCTAGAGTACCCTTCAGATTGCGACCTGTTCGGGAGGAAGGTCTCTCGGAATATCGGTGGCTTGTCTGAATGACAACCGGATGAATCAATTATCTGCTAAGCGGTCGATTCACTAAAATGCGACTGGGAGCAATGTGTTGACTCGTTTCAGACCCTGAACTCGTAAGATATTATCGGCATTGCTTGTCAAAGATGCCCCCATAATTCAATTATGTAATGCTGCACCACCGATATGACCGTCACCAGCGCGGCGTCGAGTACATACTGATGATCATGGGCTTCCAATACGACAACCCTGAGTCAGTGGTGTCAATCCACGAGCCTGAGCATCCAAGAGAACCGCACCACTAAATACCCATTTACACGTCCCATACCCGACCCAGACGGCAAGTAGAAGCTGGTTGAAACGAGAACGTGATAGAAGCGTGGAAGCGAATGTGCACTAGACACCAATATGTGCGCGTAATACAGAGTGCGTTGATCAAGCGGCATATCGACCTTGTTCGACGTGTTCATCGGCTTGTTCAGCGCGAATGCCGCGCGAGTATGATCCAAAAAACTCGAGCCGTCCACCATATTTTCGTAACGTGATCCTGTTGGTCTCTCCGTCGTCCATAGCCCACATCGTCCCTATCACAGAGCGGAACCAAGCAAGCTGTATCGCCAATGCAAGATGAATACCTCATCTGGACTCGTCTCCAACTGTGGTGTGACATACAGAGGTACGTAGACTGCGATTTTTTCAACTCTCAACGATGCCATGATGCGTGGACCGATGGGCTGTTTCCTGTCCGGGAGGATGTGACACGCAAAGTGACCGCATCTGTTCTTCCCCAGCTCAGCTCCTCCGAGACTTGGATATACACGATCTCATCGAGGCGCGTGAACGTCAGGATTTGCAATGTTGAGGCTGGGCTGGCAAAGAGGCAACATACCAAGCAAGTGCTAATCGAAGGGAGGATGATGCCAGTGAAAATATTCAGCTACACTGATCTATTTCTTGGCAGCAAACAGATCAGATATGATAACAACTCCGAGTCGGTGCAGAGACTAAATAGATCTGGAATCCTTGTCTTTCTGCCCACTTGATTTGGAGAATCGAATGTTGAATCAATGATCGACAGGGATGGCCAGGTGGACACAATCCGAGTGCATTATGGGCAAAAACAAGTGATATACAGGTTTCGACTGAATTGAACCACCAGCGCGCAGGACCGCTCTTTCGAATTAACCCTGAATGTGTCGGTGCTGAATTCCAGTTGGAAGAGGCTCCGGGCCGATCAATCAGCCATCCCCCCGTATAGCCAGAAACCCATTGAATCGCCTTCTTTGCCAGCTTTCAAGAAAGCCTGTCGTCGGAATTGGCTGCCTTCACTGAGTCCTGCCGAACTTCGCATGTCCGCGATGAGAGCCTCGGGACCATGGCAGGAAGGGACAGGCAGCGCCCATAAATTCCTTCCACAATGCCCTCGTTTAGATGCATAATTCCAGTCTTTGCTAGCGCTGTCAAGGCCCTTCAGCATGAGTGGCTATTGGCTTGGGCTAGAAAATGGCACCCTTTGTATAAACTTTGTCCGAGTCCAGGACCCCGGGCATCGTTCCCTCAGGGCAGGTTCCTAGCCGCCTTTTAGACGACCTCGGAGACAAATGCTGTCGTTTGAGACATGGGTGGATCATGAAATATCCCTAGGACTACTGTTTCTCGGGATTTGCCAATACTCCAGCCTATCCAGTCTAAGCAGCAAGTTGAACTACCTCTGTAAAAACAAAGTGCGCACAACAAGGAACGCGGTGTGCAGCCGGAGGAGCGCGCGCCAATGAGCACCGTGGTGGGAATTCTTGTGCACTTGGTAACGCCATACTGGTAAGATAGCTGCGGGGATCCGGAGTATCCAGTATGCCCATGTGTGAGTCTATGAGTCTTGTTGTGATGCAGCTGCTAAATTGGAGGTGTAGTTGCAACGGTCACAGTTGTGGTCTATGATTAGTATACCACAGCCCTCCGGGCCCACCTGGACCCTGGATTCTGAATGGGTTGTTGTAGCTGGTGCCATTTTTATTTGTAAGTAAGCACAGATCAAACATTATCAATGCAATCATTGTAAGTAAAGTACCAACATACAAGTGTGATTAAGATGAGAAGGTTGAATGCTACTATAGATGGCTAAAGAAGACAAAGACCGGTTGTGCATGGTGACTCACAATCTTTGGACATCGCTCCGTGTGCTACGAGGAGAGGATGGCGGTGAGAGAGGATGGCAGTGAGCTGAGAGTGGGTGGGCGGAGCGCAAAGCGCTCTCCGTCCCGGGACGGGAGCCCGAGTTGCCGGGTATGGTGAGCTGCGAGGAGCCGGAATGGGAAATGGAGGCAGAGTGTGGTGGGTGGGTGTGCTGAAACGGCTGGCTCAGACGAGGCTCGGACGAGCACTGCAAGGTGGATGAGTGACGTGGTGGAGGCGAGAGAGAAAGCGCCGAAGCGGTGCCTCTCACACTTGACTGTCGTCGTCGTCAACGGACCGAGATAGCTCAGCATCTCGATCCGATACGACACACGCCCCTCGGACGAGACGAGGACAGTATTGAACGGACTGTGCCAACGAAAAGTTCATGGTGGTTCGGAAACTGAGGGATCAGTCGATGACAGCGGGGTGGAGTAGAAAAGGATGTGCAAGGAGGGAGGGAGAAGGGAGGGAGAGGGAGAGTGCCGGCACGCCAGGTCGAAGTCATGTTCGTCGGCGGCGGCGGCGGGCGGGCGTAGGGTGGGCAAGGGAGAGGGAGAGGCAGGCACGCTGGCACGCAGTTGCGCCGTCATCGTGTCCGTCATTGTCATGTCAGTGCTCATCGCGTGGCGTCCTCACTGTGACGTGGAGGTGCACTAGCGAGATCTGGCACTGGGTGGGGAAGGGAGAGAGGCGGGAAGGGAGGCGGGCTCGTCGCGTTCGTCGTCGTCGTCACGTCGAGGGGGCATGCGCTGGCATGGCGGCGTGGACGGGGTCTGGCGTCTGGTGGGTGAGGCCCAGTGAGAAATGACTAGTGGGAAATCGAGGCACAGCTATGGAGATGTACTAGTGTTTAAAATTTTATTTATACTTAGCTAATTCCGAGGAGCCAATTGGAGGGTCGCCCCTACACCGCCCTGCGGTCCGCGCACGAGCCACCTGTGGCTCGGCTCCCTGTGTCGTCAGCCCCCTATTCCTGCCTGGTGAGATGTCGGTTTTAGGGTTCCATCCCTCCTGATCCGCTCCCGTCGTCTCACCAGGTGAGCTCTATCTAATCCTGTGTTTTTAGTGCCTAACTGATCCGCTCCCGTCGTCTCACCAGCGTCGTTCGCGCATCATCAGCCACATCTGTTTTTCGTGCCCCTACCCTCCCACCCTGTTGATATTTTGTTGTTTCGGGTCTTCGTGGTCTCCTTATCGGTGTATTTGTAGCGCTTCGCGCGCCTCGTTTCGGTTCTCGGCGCCGTTTGTATCCGTACTAGTCTTTCTCCAATCGCAGCAACCGGGCTTCACACGGTCCGCCCTGAAGCTCAGGTTTTTCGCTTTTTTGATTCTCTCGCCCGGCGTCGAGGAAATTAGTACCATATAGATGTTGGTTCATGACCTCGACAAATTAATCATTATGTATCTTTATTTCAGTATTAATCAGCGACTTTACATTCATCGAGGTTCGATCGAAAGCCATTAACCCAAGGTTGCCGACAAGAGGACCGCGATATCAAGATCAATACTGCCGACGCTAACTGACAGAGAATTTTGAAGGGAGGGAAGTCGTCCAACAAAGTGATCAGACAAGTTGAGTTTCCTTTTTCAGTTGTGACATACTGAACAAATGATATTGCTCGTTTTCTCAATCTAACTATCTGGAATGATGGCTGCTGTGAGTAGAAGTATGTTTTAGTATAAAATCATAGAGTTTCATCCATGTGCTGAAGCGCTACACATTTCATCCCGGAGGTCTGTTTTCTCAGATCGGATGTGATCGGGACCCCATGCACCAGTTTGGTGACTTGGTTGCCGAGGTAAAAAGTTAACACAAGTTATTACTGGGCTCCCACGGCTTCCTTGCTTGTCCATCATACCGTGCCCTTGCTTACACTGAATATGGCATGGAAGGCGACTTTCGACAATGGTGTTGCTTGCTACAAGCGTGGCAACTTTGAGAGCGCGCTCACCCACATGAATCAGGCACGTTCTGACACTCATCATGTCGCAATTGCTGTTGAATGCCACACCCAACAGGCCGCCGAACTGGAATACAGCGCTTTCGTCATCTATGATTCGCGCGCAGCGGTACACGAGAAACTTGGCAATCTCAAAGCTGCCCTGCTCGACTCGAAACGCGTCATTGACCTTGCACCCGACCGGTGGCAGGGTTACGTTCGGTCAGCGCGTCTCTTCGACCTTTTGGGGAAACATGGATCTGTCATCAAGATGGTTGACCATGCCTTGAGCCGCCTGCGGCCGGAGGATGTTCAGCGGCACGCTCAGCTTCTTGAACTGAAAGACAAAGCAATTGCTGCACGAGCAGACGGAGAGAAGGAGCGATCATCGCAGGTTGCCCGGTTTTCATACCTCTTAGGAAAACTACCTGTGGAAACCCTACTTGAAACATTCGGCCTGCTGATCGACGAGGATCACACATGGGTCATCAGGCTATCTCATGTCTGCGGCCACTGGCGACAGATTCTCATCAGCACACCCTCTGCGTGGAAAACGCTCGTGTTGACCCAGAGACGCCCTTTACAAAAATTGAAAATATGGAAACAGCGTGCGCAGAACCGCATTTCTCGCATTTGGTTTGATTTTCTAGGTTTGGACAGCCCCATAGTTTTTGCTGAACTCCAGGACTTATCTTGGGGCGAGCTACGGAGCCTTCGAGTTTCTGGAAACCTATTTCTCCAACTCCATCGTTTGCTCTCTGATATCTCCATCCCGCATACGTTCTCGAAGCTAGACGAACTGGTCTTGTTCGACTGCAAGTCAAGGGACTTGCTATCATGTTGCCTTTCCGGTCCCAGCTGGAATCTCAGAATTCTCCACTTAAACGGACTCGTTCAGATGAAGGAAACATGGTGGCCACGGATCCAACAGCTCAAGGAATTACACCTCTCAGGATCGATCATTCCCTTTTCCATGACAGTCTTTGCAGCCATTCCATCACTCGAAAAATTCGTCATGGCTGGTCAGGCAGAGTCCATCCACCCCCTTGTAGACAATGACATTTCCCCCGTCTCTATGGACAATCTCAAGCATGTCGAGTTTCAAGGTTGCGACGACCATATCCGTATCGTACGTGCGATTACCGCGCCATCGATCAAGCACTTCATCATGTCCGGCATTGCCACAATGGTCGACGAGACTCTGCTTCAAATAGCTTCACGCCCTTCTCTCGTCGAACTCCGTATTTCCAACTGCAGCCCGAGCCTGTCCGTCCTCCCAACACTCCTTTCCTCCACGCCCAACCTCGAGACATTGCAGGTCAGCAATGTCCGGGAAGTCGCGAATGAAGTAATGGATTTCCTGGCCACAAAGACAACTGGGCTGTCCGATGGCCTACCATGTCGTGCGCTAAAGCATGTGGACGTCTCCCGGTGTTCCGACCTCACGACGTCGAGCTTGTATGCTTTTGTTAGGACTCGCGTGAAACATGCTTCTGAACCCCCGGGATCGGCGGAGAAGTGCACCGTCGTCGCATCACTCAACGTGGACGGATGTCCAAACATCGAAGCCGACATGCTGCCATGGTTTAGGTCAAAAGTCGCTCGGTTCAGCTGTGTATACGCTACGAAGAAAGACTTTAAAAAGGATCGAAGGCGAAATCCGCAGGTGTAGTATAATACCTCGAGTCCTAGGATGATATCGTTCGCATGGTGGCCGTGTAGGAGGGTGGGATTGTATGGCGTTGTTCAATCGTTCAGTAACATGGAAGTGTATTGGTTACCCTTAGTTGTCGTAAAACTCTACTATCTGTCAAGTTCAGGCTAATATGATCTCAGGTATTATTACATTGCGGCACCAGTCTATTCAAGTTCAGTGGGCTCGCGAACTTTCTCCTGGGAGGACCTTGATGATGTCCATCACCTCGTCCCACCTCTTATCTTCTCGCCACACGATTGTCTGGTCTTCCCTGAGGGTAAGTGCCTGGTTGAGAGGCCTTGTAGGCCTTCCCTCGCGTTCGAGAATCTCAACCTCTGCATCGATAGCATCCAACCAGGCGACTGCCACATTTTTCTGCGAAGCGCTCAAATTCGGAACACGGAGTGCCCAGAAACAGCGATCCGTGCCATGCGTGACATATCCTAAGAAGAAAGAAAGAAAGAAAGAGAGATCCAATGTCAGAACCGAATGCAGTTGCTTGCCTACATCCTCGCCTCACCTTTTGGCCTGACCTGCTCGGGCGTCCACCTGATCTCGTACCTCGCCACCGGGAAACCCGCGTCGTAAAAGTCCCTCACGAACATCCGCACGGGCACGTGGACCTGTCCGTCGCTCAAGATCTCCCCCATTAACCGTGCCGCTTCTTCTGCGCTGGCATCGTTCGCGAGCGTCCTGTACTTGTTCACGAGAGGCTCCGAAATCGAGCGAGGGTAGTACCGCAGGACATTCGGGTATACATCGCGCGGTCCGTGAACGGGATGTGCGATCGCGTAGAGGTACCACTCCTCAGAAAGGTCTCCGATGAGGATACTCTTCAATCCCTTTTCGCGGAGCTTGCGCGCGAGCTGGCCAGAGCGCTGCCAGGTCATCGGGTCTGGAGATGTGGGGATCCAAGTGCCGTCGAGACATCCTCGATAGGTCCCGTTTTCGACCCCGACCTTGTCCGTTTCGATAAAGTGTAGAAGCTTGGTAGCGGGAACGAGGGATGGGTCTCGGAGGGTCGCGAGGGTCGTGGGCGACGCAGGGTCGAGATCGAGGACGCGGCAAAGCGCTTCGTACTGGGGGCGGAGCTCAGCTGCAGTCTTGGGAGTCGTGCTGTGTGCAGAAGAATGATCATGAGTGAGTACAGAGTTGGTGATTGGCCGTGGTTTGAATAAAGGAACGTACAGCATCGCATTAGATTGGAGGATAGCAGATTTGATGGGCGATTTCTGGCCCTCGGGAAGGTGGGATATGTGATGGAGAATCTGGTGGACAGAGTGGGCGCCTTTGACGGTATGAGCAGCTAGTAGACTCGAAACTGACACTCCCTTCTCTGACACTCACCAGCTGATAGTCCAGCGAGCTGTACGTTTGCCGGGTCGCCTGCACAGGCACAGTTATTAGCCCCAGTACTTGTTCTACGGACTAGATAGGGGGATTACCTCCAAACGCCTCGATGTTCTCCTGAATCCATTGCAATGCGAGCCATTGATCCTTGAATCCAAAATTGCCATCGATCTTGGGCTCGTCGCATGCAAGGAAACCAAACACCGAAAGACGGTATCCGATGTTGACCCAGACCTCCGACCGTTCTTGAGCCACGTACTGGGCCTGAGCGCTAAGCCCGTGCGGGGAACCAAACTGTAGGAACCTGAGGACAAAGATTCACGCGGATTGTGGTCAATCGTTGGCGCGAGGAAATCAAAGACGGAAGCCCACCCTCCGTGGATGTAGACCTTGACGGGGAACTTGGAGCCGCGCGAGAACGACGACGGTGATACGATGTTCACGAAGAGGCTGTCGACATATTATTATTATTTCCCTTTTCGATCGGGATCAAGGGACTCGTTACTCACGGATCTTCGGACGGTTCACCATAACCCTTCCTGTCGACCGGAAGGGTTCCTGGAGACAATTAAATCGTTATCATCCTAGAAGCAGACCAAGATACAACTCGAATACACGCCTGCGCCTTGGCCATCGTTTGCAGGCTGATAGCAATCTACGAATGACGTGAGCATCTTGTGCGTATAATAAAATGCATGGTTACTTGCGTTTGGTTTCGTGCACGTAGTCCTTGTCCTCGTAACGGTACCCCTCGGGCAGCCGTTTTGGGTCGGTGAAACGCACAGGCGGCAATGCATAGGGAACCTCTGTGACCAACTTGTGATATTTATCGATCCCAGATTATAGGTTGCATTCACGTACCCAGGAACACAGCTGCCCCGTTGTTTGTTCGCCCACCTTTGATTGAGCCATACTTGGTCTCGACGACGACGCGTACGTCCCGTTGCAAGTCCTGGGGGATGTGTGGAAAGGACATGACTTCGATTGATAACACTATCGTGTTCCTCGGTTGTTCACGTCGCTGTTTATCTAGGACAGGTTCACGTCAAGCGTGAGAGGCACCGCGTTATCATAGTGTCGACTTGACTAAAAGTAAACCATCACGGTGAAGCCGGGAGCACCACGGGGTTCCTTACTGTGGGGAGATTGTAAAAGAACGGACATGACTCCGGGGTTTCGAATTTTGGCATGTCGCTCATTCAGCTCCCGTACAGATTTATACGTCGAGTATCTACACCAAATCCCGAATGTTCGGTTACTTCTGCACAAAACCTTTGGGCATTCGGGCACCTTTGGGTGGGTCCATTCTGGATCTGAATTCCTGGGACATATCATACAGCGTTGCCCATTTAACGTCGGCGTGCGTGTTGATCCATTCGATGAAGCGCTCCTGAAGCGTACATGTAAGAGGGTGAATATCACAGAAACACATGTTAGCCTACCAGCATCAAAAGCACGTGAGGACGGCTACAATGTAGAAGCCAGGTCAACCTTTGTGATTTCTGATTCAAGACAACCATTTCTTACCCGCTGACATCCGGATGAATGGTAATCGGGAAAATGAAGTTTTCCTCTTCCCTGTATCCAAATAAGTTCCAAAGCAGAAAAAATAGCACCGGAGTATCTCACCTGTAAAGGTACGTAAAGGTGTCCTTCCAAAGCTGTTCCACATCCCGCACATTCACCTGGCAGTGTGAACGCAATCAGCTATCTAAAGATCATAGCACATTGATCAATATAGCCATACCCATCCATGCGAGTTCGAACTCGACTTGATGAACCTAAAATTTCAGATAAGCTGCGGTTCGCTTCACAGTGGTGCGGCTCCCGCATGGTTACACTCACATCATTGGGGGCAGATCGTCCAGGTACCTGTAATACGATGAGAATGATGAATACCCTGGAAACAGCCAAGACGTACCAATTTGCAGGGATTTCGACGATCCCAGTCTCATTTCCTTTCGTGAGCGGTTTCATCCAGGCCTCCGCCTTTGCAGAGTAGTCAATCTTAGTCCAGTAGTCTTCGTCACGCAAATAGTATGCCTGAGAGCTGAGAGAAGGCTCGGGTCATGTGAACGCGCCATGGGAGGTGTAAAACTCACTCATGCGACATGTTGGAGTGGTCTGATCATAATTAGCAACGGAATGACACAAAAAAAAGGACCGAGAGATGCACCGTATTCCACTCCCTTCTCGAGGAGCAGCGCCGTGCCTTCCTTGCTCGTTTCCCACCAAGGAGCTACACTTCCTTTCGGTGGCTTTCCGAGATTGAATTCTGTGAGAAGCTTGTAGGTGTGGTCCAGAATATCTCGCTGCTGCTCGAGCGTCATTGAAGTCGGATTCTGTGGCGCCAGACGTGAGACCTTGCAGGTTCGTAGCGTACGATGCGTACCTCATGGGAGTATCCGTGGAGTCCACTAAGCATATATTGTTGGTGAGACGGTCAAAAGAGTAGGCATTCACAAACATTTCGTGTCCAGCATCGCGGACGGTTGCCATCTCTTTCGGGAATGTCTCCAAACTGTGTCCTAGACTCACCATGTATGAGGAAGATGCAAGACGGCATACGCATAGCACACTCACCAGGAATGAACCAAGTGGTTGTGATATCGTATTTCTTGAAGAGCTTGAGGAGCCGAGGCACACCTACCTCGCCAGCATACATTCCCTGCCATCATAGCACTAAATGTGAGCAAAGAGAAAGCTTATTGGAATTGACATACTCTAGAAATGTCCAGCGGAGAGTCTTCGCCTCCATAGGAGCCAAGCCTACGGATTCGGAGTCAGAGAACACTGGCACACTGCCTACTACAAGACACTCGTACCAGCCAGCGACGGCGTCGACATCCACGCCAAAACCAATGAGGATCGTTCGGGGCATCAGTGTATGTACTATGATGATTGTGATCACTCGAAAGCGTGGCCGCGCCCGGATTTATATATGGACATTTGACAACTTGCTAGTCACTGGGCGTGGTCAAAGGACATGTCGTTCGCAGTATGCATGTGGGACGGAATCCAGGTGGTAGCAAGATAACGAACTGAAAAATGAAGGCCTTTCTCACACTAACTAGTTATTCCGATAAGTCGGAATTCACATTAATGTGACAAGATCCGCTGTAAGTACTACATCCATCATGAGAAAACAATACCCTGCTGCAAGCATGTACAATTGGCCAGAAGTCATCAAAAGGCATTGCGATATCCTGCCGCAGTCTGAACCTGGTACCTTGGCATCGCACGAAGGTCTGAATATGCCTGGGTAGACCCATCTCTCTAGAATTCTACAACGGGAAGATCCGCTGTCAATAACGAGAGACCGGGGAAGGGGGAAGGAAACCAGGGCCTTCAAGATAGCAGATCCACCACATTTATTTGCCCTACTTAGGCAAATTGTTCGTAGCAGACAGATCATACTGGTCTTTGTGTCCCTGCCAAGTCGCTCATGGCTTTTTGCACCTCGAGTTTCTCCATGACCGCGCGATGCAAGCTTGACTTATTCTTACCCTTCCCTTTAGTCAGCGTGGCAGCAGAATCGTCGGCACTGTTAAGAGGAGTCCCGACGGCAGAACCCGTGGTTGGTTCGAGGGCCACGTCCTTTGATGAGGTAAGGTGTGAGGGAATAATAATAGGTGTTTGGCGTGGAGGCGGCGGCCACTGTGGATGCCTTGTCAGCAAATAAACGAAAGTAAATCACCGCTACCCACCCCGCGATTAGGTTGACTGAAATGTAACGCCGCCCACGGGGGATATTCTTTCTCTAATTGTATGATATGGTCTTCCAAAAATTGCAGACGCGCAAGCAGCGTGCGCGGTGGTGCAGGGACTTGTCGCCAACCATCAGGCAAGGTAGCTCTGGAAGAGAAAATGGGACATTACCGTAGCGTACCGCGACATGCGATTCGATATTCTTCAGCCTCTCGTCTATCCCAGGCTGAGACTCGCTCGGCGTATCGTCAGTAAGCGGACAGAGTTTATTTCTTGTTTGTGTTCGACTTCCGTCGGTTCTCTTCACCGTCCTCCTCAGGGGTCCGTCTTCATTCTTTGCTATGTCGTATTTCATCTGCGAATCTCTGTCAAGCGGCTTTGCCTCGGTCCTCGCACACGACGGGATATGTTCTGTGCTCTCGGAATCGATGTTGAGCCGCCGTCGCTTCTGTGCCAAGGACTCGATAAACTCTGCACGATTCGACGCGTCATTCTTTGCACGGTTTTCGGCGAGGAACCGTGAAATAGCCTTTGTGACCTTTGAACGCGTGTTCAGTAAGCGATCACAAAGAGAAGAGAGGAGTATCCCGCCTACCGTAGACTGAGACTGGGGATCGGCACCCGTGCTCGGATGAATACAGTCGACCTTTCGTTCTTCAAGCGGACGCTCCTTTGGTTCCTCTCCTTCTTTGAACTTGCCCAACGTCTGACCCAAAGAAACCGAAATGAATACCACGCATACACGCAGTAAAAAAGTGGTGTCCGCACCATGAGATCGCGTACCAAATCCCCAATCGCTCCAGGAACGCTCTTCCTCTCCCAATCAGCATTGAGCACAACCATATCATCCTCGAACCCTCTCAGCGCTTGCGACAACCCCACCTTCTTCAAGAACGAACGAACGACCTCGTCCCAATGTCTATACACCGGGTCTGGGGTCGGCGTGCGAGGCTTTGGCGCAGGTGGCGGCTTCCGCTGGCGACTCGCAGCCGACTGCGAGTGCGGGTGATACTGTTGATACTGCGCGTACGGAATCTGCGTGTAGTGGGACTGTTGGTAGGGCGAGCTTCCGGAGGTGGCGTAGGGGTATCCGGAGAGCTGCCAGGCGCTCTGCCATGCGCCGGGTGGGTAGCTCATGTAATAGGCTTGGGCTGCATTTTGGTTTTGGTTTTGCTGGCCTTGGGTTAGCGTTTGAGACTGGGACTGTTGAGCGAGGTGGGCCTGAGCGTATGATTGCACGGGCTGTTGCGACGGACCAGCCTGCGCGTTTGGCTGGTTGGAATGGTAAAACGGCTGTTGTTGAACCGTTTCAGACGCGTTGGGTGTCGTCGTCGTTGGTGGTTCGCTCGTCATATGAGTCGGTGATCCAAACAAACGTCATGACCAACAACACTAGCTCGATCCAAACGTCGACAAGAGCGCATATATTCACACCTCGGCCAAAATATGTACCAGTATATCCTTTACCGTCTCTCGTTCCCATTCGACCGCTTCCTCGTCCTGAGATTCCTTACCAGGAACGATCACCGCCCCACAAACTGCGCTGCTCAACACTTCGTCGATCGGCGAGTCCCGGACTCGAATCCGGTGCGACACAACCCTTGGAAACATCCTCGCTATATCCGCTTCCGACACGTCCAATTCCACCAGCTCAGGTTCGGATGGACTGGCCACGCTCGAACCACCCCCAAAGGGTTCGTATGTCTCTGGGGCATTGAACCCATCCATGAACCCATCGGAAGACGCGTTTGCTACGCTGTTGTGCGTATACGGATGGGTGGAAATGCTCGTCGTTTCGCGGGACCGGTCGGCATACCCTTTGAGGAGCTCGGCACCTGTACTGTCTGCGCCAAGTACTCGGTTCGCACGTACAAGAGCTTCTGCATCTTGACGGGCGCGTACCGTAAGCAACATAGCATCTAATGGTCCATAGTGCCGTGTGGCACTAAACAAGTCAGCCAGGTAAATGTTGAGCGGGGGCCGTATATGCACCCGAGTCGCGCAGAGGTGTTTGAGTCGCTGAACGAAAGCGTGGGGGATCACCGGAGAAGGCAGAGGGTGAGATGGTGTCGGTGGACCGGAAAAAGAATTCAATGAATGTGATGCTGGGAATGCCGCGGAAGTGACGGACGAGTTGAGTGACGAGAGTGATGCTGGCGGAAATGAAGGCGGCCGGTATTGACGTGTTGCTAAACGGGTCTGCGTACAGACGTCAACTGACGAACTCATTGCAAACCTGTCGAGCTATAAACAGAAAAGTCATCAGGGATCACAATTATCCCATGCAGAGAAAATGCGTACGAGACTCTTGTATATCGCAGGTCTCTCCCGCGAGTCAGATCGACACACGTATACCATGAAGAATCCGTCGGGTAATTCGAGCGTCAAGCCGTCTTGATCATGTCCGAATATACCCTCATCTGACACGACGATTTTTTGATCGACAAGTGTGCGCAGGACTGCTTTCTGACTTGGAAGACTGGCAAGCTCAAGACCTGACACGACCACTACAGAAGGCAATTTCAATGCCTCTGTGCTCCCGCGTGATGCATTCCTGAAATGGGTCTTGATGGTAGAGGATAGGGTTGGAACCGATGTGTCCGTTCGCGTACCAGGGAAGCCAGGACGTTCCACGTTGCCGGTCAACTTTGTATCAGCATCCTGTGCTGTCGTAGATTCACTCCGATGTGATATTGACGTTCGCCTGCTACGTGCTGTGCTGCCGACGGATACGGAGGGTGCTATGGGTAACTTGCATGCTGAGATGCGCTTGTGTTTATGCTTGCCACTCAAACTATTCTCGGTTAGTGGCGTGATGGCCGAGACGGTACAGAAGAGGGACCGAATGAATTCGGAGGGTGTTTGATTCACACAGTTGGAATGGCACTTGAGCCTATGAACGCTATACCCAAAAATTGCGTTCAGGGCCTGAAAACGAAACATTATTTTATGCGACTCGTGTGTGTTTCCTGACACGAAGCATGGGAACCGCATGGCTTGGCGTGTAGGAGGCATGAATGACTACGTACGAGTGCAGTGAGTTTGGCGACGAGGGAGACGTCATCGTCCCTTGTGCGCAATATCAAGTTCTTGTCTCCGGAAAGGATGGAGAGAAGCAAGACTTGAATGATTACGGGTTCGAGAGGGAGCCCCGGGACAGCTGAGCGGATGTAGTTGAGCAGGGTCGGAAGGAAAGGCTGAGTCCCGAGTGGGGGTAACGAATCGATCATAATCTACGACTTAAGCGTCAGAGCTGTGTAGATTGTTGACTAGACAGAACTTAACCGTAAGACAGAGCACTGGTTTGCAACTCGTGTTGGTTTACTCGCCCATCAATCGTAAGTTACGATACCTAATACGCGTCGACAACGGAGATGGGTGTGCCTGGAACACTGCGTTCTCCACGCTAGCCTCAGAGGCGGCTACGACGGCAGGAGCGAGTCTGGGTGAGAGATGCGGTTCGGAATTGTACTCGGAGATAGTAGTAACTAGTTGAAACGTTGTCGTGATGGCAACGTTCAAGTTGAACTTGGTTATTTGTTCAAGACGAGAGACTTCTCTAAGAATGTCTTTCGTCACCTTCGCGCGCGTGCTATTTCCGCCATGACAATTCCTCGAGGCTGGTGGCAAGCGCCCCCAAATCCGATATGATGCCTCTTCTCCTGGTTCCTCTTCCTTTCCTTCCCACTCCCCCTTTCCTCCCTTCCACCACATAGCTCTCCAGCGCTGGATGCATGGCACAGAGCCTCTATCAGTTCGACATCGATGACGACTCCCCCGAGATCGCCTATTTCCCCTCGGCGAACACAGAGCCTGGCTCTAACATTAGCGCCGGCTGGCAGCTTCTGTACACAGGCTCCCGCGCTGCTACTGCTCCTGGCCAGGTCGGCGTGGGCACCAGCTACCACTGCACCACTATCAATGGCGCGAGTCTCCTCGTCAGTTGGAATGGTATGTGTCCCCCCCTTCAACGGATTTCGATCAGTTCACTCCATCGGGATTTGTCCCCGACCCAGGCACAGGCATTGATCTCATAGGCTCCGTGTTCAATGCGCTATACAATGTCACCCTGGACAACGTACCGTCCACTCAATCCGTCAACTCGACGAATAATACCCTTGTTTCGTTCAACGACCTCCAAAACACGAACCATACACTGCTACTCACGACTGTTATCACGGACACGGCAACGTCCGCCTATCTCACCTTTGAAAAGGCACGCATTGCATACACCCCCCCTGCTGGACTTGTCAAGTGAGTGTTCCTTGGCGGCGATCGCTATTTGGCGCTTTCAAATAATGGCTGGACGTATCATTAATGGCGATCGATTTGATTAGCACCACTGCTACTTCCCAGGCCATCAGCGATTCTAATGTCGCTTACAAGGGTTCATGGAGCTATGTAACAGATGGCACCGGAAATTCGATGCATGTCTCTACTAATGCTGGGGACCGCGCCCAAACCACTTTCAATGGCAAGTAGTCAATTTCCCGACGGCTACAGTCAATCTCACCTTTGTCGTAGGCTCTGCAATCACGATTTACGGGCTCACCTCCTCATACTCGGGTAATTTCTCTGTGACTCTCGACAACATTACCACCAATCTATCCGCCATCTCTTCATATAATAATTCCAACAGTTTGCTGTTCTATGCGACGGATCTCCCTCAGGATATCGTGCACCATGTTGCCGTGGTTAACCAGGAAAACTCTACTCTTGCTTTGCAAGTGGGTGGTATGAATATCACTTGTTTCGGAGATTGCACAACGTACGCGATTTCTTTGCCCCCGACAAAAAACAAATAAACTAAAGCTGTGAAGGAATGGTACCAGTTCGTCCAACAGTCACTCTCTCTTTCCAGGGACCATCGCTGCCATTGTGTTGGGCGTTGTTTTATTCTTGGTCATCGTGGGCGTCTCTTGCTATCTCTGCTGTGTGCGACGCAGAGCTCGCACCGTCAGGCAGCATGCCATTTTGGAAACAGGAAGAAAATATTCCACCGATAAAAGTGAAGTCGATATCGATCAAGTTCCTCATTCGAGCGTACCTTCTGGGGAAATAGAGTCTGCGACTCTTAGTACCAGCAAGGGGTACGGTTTTGGCCTCGGATTGCGTCGTGCGTTTACATTCATGTCCCGCAAGAGCAGGGCAGCGGGCAGCGATTCCACTGGAACTTCACCCAACGATACGGCTACACATCCTGAATTCTACCCAATGACGCCCCTCTACCATCGGGACGAGAAATTGTTTTCTATAAACAAATTAACGGAAAATTATGTGGTGCTTTCGCCCCCGCCGGAATCAGAAAAATTAGCTCCTGGGTGGTACAATCCCGTCGCACGGACTCCTCGCTCCTTCAAACAAGCACATGGGTTCATACTCCCAGAGCTCCGCATAGACCATGTGGGATCCGTTGAAGATGATGACGATGACGATGCTGACCTCAAGACGCTCACTTCACGTCAAGATGAAGCCCTCGCAGCCACCCTGTGTTTAAGCCCAAGGACCTCTGAAGGATTTTCAGCCTTTGATGGGGCGACGGCTCTACCAAAGGTCGACGTTGACACTGGGGAATATATCAAACAGACTCCTGAAGACCAACAACCCGAAGTTCTTCAGGTACGAGACACGAGCCCGTTTAGGGTAGATATGGCTGCTGTGTTTGGGGCCCGCGTGGGTAGTCACGATTCCAAGAGGACTAGCGGAAGCGGTGGCAGCACTTGGTCTAAAGTGCGCACCAAACTATATCGGAGAGCCCATTTGGACGACGGCAAACAAAGCTATCACACAGAAAAACCGGAGACGTCGAGTACCTTGGGACCCGAATCCGTGCCCGTGGTAATGCACGACTCCAGCGCCGCCAAGCAGCCCAGTGAAACAGCGCCCGGCTTGGGAAAATATTCCTTCCTAGACCTCACTTCTTCGCATACCTCATTGAGACGGCATTCGAACACCATGACCCTCAGCTCCACACCTGCGGAGCTTGGTCATGGGGGCAGGGATATTTCTACATGGAGCGAGAATACTTCTGTGCGGATGGTCAGGATCGAGCGTCCACGGGACGACACCTTGTCCCCAAAACCAGACGCACCCTCAACCGCGTCAGGCGGTTCTAGTCCTTCTGATGGTTCGGGCACTCGGACAGCCTCATCCCCTCCTCCGCAAACACAAAGATCTTCACCCCTCTCATTTTCCTTAACACTTCCCTCGTCGACGTACACGATTGCTCCCTCTGAACCTGCTTCCGAACGCCAAAGCACTCCTTCTCCTCCCGATACTCCATTCTCCGACACAGCGCAATACTTGGACATTCCCCAGACCACACCACCGGGAGTCTCAATTGCCTCCGCCAGTTCCCCCACCGAGAGCGTTCCGTTTTCCGTTTCTGAGATCCACTTTAGGCACAGTTTCTCTGACTATGCTGGTTTCGACTCCCGACGGGGAAGCGCCACTTCCTATCTTCCTCCCCACCCCCCACTGCCTCGTATCGATGGATCCCAGCCTAGTTCGCCTTCGTATACCCCACCACCCTACATCGTGCAAAGGGTGCTCGGGTTGGCGGTGTCGCCGCTCAGTCCTATGTCGGTTATGCGAATACCGCTGAGTAGCTCGACCATCACCGTGACGAGTGCCAGTCGACCGGAGACGGCTACCCAGCGGGCCCGCGTCGGTTCGCTTCTGGGACCTAGACCCCGACCGTCTACGGGATCGGTCCGAGGTTCTGCCGCCCCTCAATTACCGATGCAAGGCGGGCGAGGAAGCTTACGGAGCCCGCGATACGATCGATGACCAGATACTGATATATTCTTTCTGGGACACGCTGCGCTCGCACAGTTTTTTTCACTCTCGCTATCGAAATCGCTCTTTTGCTGTCGGTTCACTGCTCATTCTTGGCTTTTCTCTCTATGTATACCCCTCCCCCATACCAGGCTTGCTTGTTTTGTATCGCTTTGTTGGACGGTTCCGACGCCATGCCTGGGCCAAAGGTCACATCTGCCAGTCGGCTACTTGATTATTTTATCTCTTCTTTCCATATCTACTTCTATGCAGTTGTACTTTATACCGCATTCTTTTCAACTGAGCAACCAAGACTGCCAGTGGCCATTGGCACGTGTCAATTTAACTACAAACGTGCACAAGACTGAAAATTAAAATGATGGTGGCGCCAACCACCGGGGTCACCTGGCCCCCATGGCATCATGACGTGCCCCGGGGATATAGGCGCGCGCGGGTAAAGTATTGTACAATGTCCATGCTGTAGCTGTCCGTCCTTCTTCTGTTCTTCTAATCATCCTACGATGGCGGCTGCGCATCTCTCCGAAGCCCAAAGGTGACGAACCTTCGGATCGAATCGGAAAAGACTTCCCGTTTTTGTCCCAGTTCGCCGTATCCTTTGGCGCTGCCGTCGTTGCTCGACCCAGTCGGGGGCCCGCTCAGCGGCGGGGAAGTCAACGCGCTGAACACGCTCTCCGCTGCCGAAGCAGAGGACAGCGGAAGAGCGATACGGCTCGTCGCCGGGCTGCCGACGGCCAAGCTCGTTGGAGGATCCATGTCGAGCGACGTCAGGAACGACGTGTTCTCCAGGTCCGTCTTTGTGCTCGTTATGGTCAAAAAGGAGTCCAAGAGGCTGTTCTGTTCCATTTTGGGCGTGCCTTTGAGGTCGAGAATCTGTGAAGAGCCGATAAGAAAAATGATGGAGTTCGGATGTGATGTGACTGTGAGGGTTCCCTGCGCAACGCCCGCACGGACAATAAACAAAACTGACCTTTTGGAAATTAGAAAAGGATGCATCGCCAATGACGAGCGTGTAATTTAATATGAAGCCTTCCGCCGGATCCTACACCCATCTCAGTTCCCCTATCAGGATATGACAGGGGTGTGTGGCACTTACGACAGGGGTGATGATCACCTTGAGCAGTGCCTCTAGGCGCGTGGTTATCTTTGTTAGGCTACGAGTATAACTATATGTTGATCAAGATCAGCCACCAAACGCCACGTGTTGTCTTGAATAGGATGCAGTGTACCTGCTCGTGGTGAGAGATTCCCCTGGTAATCTCAAGAGACACGATTTGAAAATCCCAAGATCGATAAGTAGCTATGTCGTTCCCTCGTTAGGGCGTTACTGCGGACTGGATGACAAGATAGTCTAACCTGTTCGGCGCCAATCTCTCTGAGTGGCCGGCTCTTCACGAGAGCATTGGTGAAACGGGTCAGAAGAAGACTGATGCAATGTCATAATTCCATTTCGAGAAACTCATTGTTGGACGAACCTGGAAGCCTTGTCAAGGAAATTCCTTAGATACTTCTTTTGCTCTACCAGGGGCTTGATCGATTCGGCCACTTGTTCGCTTGCCTGCGTAATGTCATCCATGAATGGCGAATGGCCCGTCACTTGATTGATTGCGCCCCAGTTGACGCGTGACATCGTGTTGAAAGCGCTGTCACATGCCGATTCGAGCTCGCGGAGCTGCATATTGATTGCTGAGGAGATGACGCTGACTAGATATCGGTGAACGGGCCAGAAAAATTGTTCGAACTGCAAACCTCATGAAAAGATCCCTCTCAGCCTGCAATTTGACCCTTTCTTTGAATTTCTCGTCCACTTTCTGCTTGATCTTCTCCTCCAGCTGTTGTCCATTAGCTTTCGGTCAAGCTGAAGGTGAGACGGAAACACACCTCCGCCGCAGTAGTTTGACAATAGTCTGCAGTGTTGATAAGTAGACAAGCTTGCTGGAGCTCGCTCTTGTCCAATCTCGAGTCCATTGACTTGCGTGATTGAGTCTGAGGTCTAATCCAAACTATTGAGTCAACATTACCAGCGTTCACCACCCTATTTCTCACCGTTTCATCTTCGGAGACAGCACGTCCTCTAACAAAAGAATCAGCGCCACGTAACGGTCAAACAAGCGGCGGCAGACGGACCAGCATAGATCTTCAACCACTTCTTCTGTACTCCACACAAATCAAAGAGAGCTTGTCCAGTTGATAGTTTGGCACATTGATCCAAACTCTGAGCGTAGAAGTAGAAGAGTTCCGTCGACGAAGGCAGCACGATTGGCGCAGGTTCGGGCTCATTAGCAGATATAGAATCCCGGGGTGTTGACGAGGTAGTGGGTGGTTTCGATGCTGCATCAACTGAGCTACGGACCTTGGATCCACGATGCGGGGCCAACATGTCGGCAAGAGCTCTGACAAATATTGAGCATAACACAGCGGAGTGAACGGTCCAAGAGAAAACTTACTTGTCTTGAGCGTCAATAAATATGCCGAGATGAGGCTCGAATGCGGAAGACATGGATTGGGTCTGTGCTGTAGGAGGTGACCCAGATTTCAAAATCTCATCCAGCTATACAGCGGAGATGGTTCAGCATTAGCCTTCGAGGATTCCCATCTCACAGGCGAAAAACGAACAGGGGTAGCCCATTTCTTCGCCATTGACAGCTCAAAATCGGTTGTTTGTTGAAGTGTTTCAAGGAGCACTTTGACAATGAGCGTCTGGCCGGCTTTTGACAACAACGTTGAAAGGTCGTCTCTGATGAATACAACACGTTAGGATCAACAGAAAGCACTTTTTGGTCGACTTCGCGCGGTTACCTTGTGATGGACACGAACTTGGAAAAAAGCCACCAACCAACCCTCCACTCGACAGGGAACACCCTACCGATCTCTGTTTCATGAGAGGTTAACAAGCGCCTGAACCAGGCAAATCTTCTCGCGATGTTGTCAAGATGTCCCGCTTCATCACTTGCTCGGAAAATGCGACGATACTCTTTGAGTTCCAGTGCTACATACCGCTCTATAAGCTGACTGCGCACATCTGGCCCAAGCACGTCAACGACAGCACAAGCGTCCGTGATTTGAGTCGACTTGAACGGTCTGGAGAGGTCTTGAAGGAAACTAAGGTACATGTTCCAAACTGCTCGAAATCACGTTAATGGCACGAACGCACAATTTGTCAAATTCGGCGTCGAGCTGGCCTCGAATCTCTCCTTGGATCTGTTGAATGCGTTTCCAAACTTGAACGATGCGATGGACAGAGGTGTACGACTTGAAAGATGAAGAGAGCTGCTTTACTGCCTAAGAAGTGATGTGAATGATGTTGGAGGCGAGAGTACGGAAGTTACCAACAGCTAACGAATGCGCAACGTCTGAGTACTTCTTCTCCTTCACCTGATCCTCCAATTGGGTGAGAGCGTTGACTGCGAACAATCAAGCGGGCTGAATTATTCGTAGCCCGAAACAGACCCCAGGGTGCTCACCCAACATCTGCAGACGTTTCAGCGTCGTCATGCTCAGAATGAGATTCTTTTTCGCGAGGTCCAGTGCTTGTATATCTTTTGTGATATTCCGCACTACGGCCTCTGATTCCGATGCTTTCTCGCGTATGCGCGACATTTGCCCAAGGAGATCCTGAAGGCTGTTTAACAGACAAATTTTATCCAGAGAAAAGCAGTCTATACAGAAATCATCTCCTGAATGAGCTGCATCCTCCCTGGGTCTTGATCCAGCTTAAGTGCTTCCTGAAGTGCATCGATCTCGGCCTGAATTTCGCGTTCATCTTGCGCGAGCTTCGCCTGGACAACATCCAAGCGAGCCAACGAAGCCTCTAGGATGACCTAAGTTACGACGAAGACACGACGCCCAGGCACACATACCGTCTGGGAAGAGCTCGTTCAGAACGTCCACGGGACTGAAGTCACTTGAGAGGTCGTCGAGAGGATCGCCGTTCTGCTCTACGCTGAGCTTGAGAACGCGTTGCACCGCTAGAACCAACTCCGGAGACAATTCTGTGTTCGCATGGCTTCTTTGCATCGGTTAACAGTGAAGAGGAACGAAGTAAAGTAATAACCAAATTGGGAAGACTCGGTGGAAGACCTTTCACTGATGGCCCCTCGAAGCCTTTACTGCATTCCCCTTACTTGAAGGACTCAGCCTTGAGTGAGTCCTTCTCTCGCCCACTTACAACCACACACCTTCATGATGACCTCCTTGGGTGACTTCATGGTCTCGCTTGCTCTCGTCCACACTCCAGTTCCACGGCCGCAGCCTCAACGACCGCCAATGGAAGAGAACACGAAGAGCCAAGTAGTCTCGACATTCCACGATCGTCCTAGATTTATCTGCGCAAATTGCTCTGCAGTACTCGTATGCACCATCGCCGTACCCCTGATGGTGCGACCCAGTCACAATGCTATCGACAGGCACTCCAAGATGAGTTGATCAGCAAATCCTTCTCCGGAAGGGAGGGGCGAGGATTGTGTGTCGTTTTCCAACAACCGAAATGAGTCCATCTAACCCGCTGTCTAGTCTTATGCACACTGCCGTCAATGTGAAGCAAGGGAAAAAAGAGCAACGACCTCTTCTGTAATCCTCTCTAATTTCGCGCGTGCTCCGGCAGTTCTTATTTTCATGCCCAGAACTGGTGTACACACAGTCGCTGACGTATTCTGTATTGGTTGCAATGATCGCCTTGGGTGGTACTACCACAAGGCCTCCGATGAGAGCCAGAAATACAAAGAAGGTGAGTTTTTTTATTACCGTATTTTCACTCTTGACCGTCAACTTTACCAAGGAAAATATTTGCTTGAACGCGAGAAGTTGGTGAAGGAGAACAATTGGGAGCTGGACGGATAATCGCATGTGAGACGACAGCATTTACTACCTCTTTCACTCATAAATCCGCTTTTAGTGATTTCAGAACTATAGGGATGGCATGCTTGGATATCTTCTAAAGGGAATTCGTTTATACTTTCATCTGATACTCACTGCAGGGAAAGGTGTTATATTTGTTTCTATGGAGCAGCCTTAGTGGACTTTGTATTTTAACTCGGTGTCAGGAGCCCCGCTTCACTGTTTAAGCTACCTTTTCGATGATGCGTTCAACAAGTTCTCTTCCACCCTCCTCCCAGTCGTCCCAGCATACCGCCCACTCATTACTGTCGGTGCCCAATAACCCATTGCCTGCATCACCCTTTCTCGCTTCCTTTCCTGACTTCTGGTATCCCTCAGGCACCACCCATTTCCATCTCGATACACCCTCCATCTTGAAACCCAGCCGCTTGGCAAAGTTATTAGAGGGGATATTGGCAGGAATTGCATTCCACCTGACTCTTCTGAAGCCGACTCCAGAAGGTGGAAGGTCAAGCATATACTTCAACAGTAAACCGACAGCATGAGCCGCAACGTAGGTTCGCTGGAAGGCAGGAAGGACGACCGCGGGACCGATCTCCACGGAAAGTCTCTCCTTGTTGGTGTCCGCGAGGCCGAATAAGCCCGCAAACGAGCCCTCCCATTCGGGGTGATTGACGTCAGGACGGGTGATATCGATCGCGGCGAACATGATGCGCTTTTTATCCTGTCGACGTTCTTCGATGTATCGGAGGAAGTCGATTGGACCATCGATTGGGACGGGCATGTGTTCGAACATGGACTCATGTCCGCGGATTCCATCCAGGTAAGCGGCTGCATGAACTCGAGGGACGAATGGTACGAGCCGCAGCTTAGCGGAGGAGAGTACTGGGGGGGTGGGAAGGAAGAAGTTGATATTGTATGGCTCGGGACCATACAACTCGCTCTCGTCAATTTCCGGTTCAAGGGTGCAGTTGTTGGCGATGGTCATGCTGGACCACGTCTGCTCGTCAAGATGTGACCCTCCAGTGAGTGATAGTGGGAGCAAGGTCACAGATAGAACGGGCGAACTCAAGGCGAGAAAATTTTCTACATATAGTTTACTGGTCAAGTTGATTTAGATCGGACTCAGCAGTATAGTCTGCGATTGATTGATCCATTCGGATGGCCGCATATCCACGGTCACCCGAACACGCCGCCGCTCCGACCGCCACCCCCTTGCGGGCGTGTTGTGGAAGATATGTACCATTACGTCTATATGTGCCGTGAGTTGCCAGGAACCTGCAGCAGAGGGTGGTCACCAGGTAGGTGTGAGGGACGTCTTCTGCTCGATGGAAACGTCATCGTCTTGCCCTGATGAGATTTCGCCTCTCTGATCCCACAGCTGGTTCATTTCCTTTCTTCCCATGGGCCCCAACTCCCTCCTATAACTCGCGAGCGTGCAAGTCTATCATGCAATTTCTCCTCCGCAGAGTGGGGCTTTTTCTTTACAACTTGGTCTCATCGCCTTGCTTGGTACTAGGCGGGGTCAAAGGGTCCACTCCACCGAATGCGCATATATTTCTCGGGATGAAGAACACGCTGAATACGACGACAAAATCAGTCAGCTGCATTCAAATATTCATTCCCCAAGAGGCGTTCGAAAGATCGAGGCATGTGATTGACATGAATTCGTGTCCAGTGGCACGGATACCATCAAAGCAGGCTGCAGCGTGAAAAGGAACGAGTCGCAGTTTATTGGTGGACAGCACAGTTGGCACGGGAAGTTGAGATCATATGGTTCAGGGCCAAACAACTCGCTTTCATTAATTTATGGTTCGGCAGTGCAGTTGCTGACATAGGCCATGATGGCTGCAACGCCGGGCCCAGCAAAGTGTTGGCATGTAAGAAAATATGATAACTTGAAAGTGTGCTGGAAACGACTGTGGCCCCAGCGGTCCGAGCCAAATAGTAGCGTCGTGTCCAATCTATTTGCGTTACTTGCATGTTCTCAAATTCACGGCTTTACCTCCTCGTTATCTTATCGATAATGAGTCGAATGATGATAATCGATGAGGTTCATCACGATGGAATCGCACAGCACCTGGTCATTCTTCGGCTATGATAGCCTGTCGGTTCGATTCTAAGGAAATACAGAATTGCGCGCAACCAGACACGATTGTCTTCAGCTCTTTTCCCACGCGGTCTCTGCCTGCCGCCCTCTTCTTCGTTTCACATCCCAGTTATACATCCTTGCAGTGTTCACTTCCATGACCGTGAGTTGCTCGCGAAGGAACTCCAGATCTTCTACAGTAGCCTTCAGGCTCGTTTCGGCGGCAGAAAGTTTCGATCGTAGTAGCGATATGGCTGCAGTTAGCTTGTACGATAACATGACGTTTGCCTACGCGGACGCGGTCAACGGGAAGTCGAGTAATGCACCAATGAAACCTACCCCTAACCAGAGATAGACGGTGTCGGTCTCTTCGAGTTGGGCCTCTGCGTAAAGCGTATCGTTCAGCTCAAACGTGGTCGCCAAGGGTTTCTTCTCCACCTCCTCCTCGATGTCGTCATCGAACTCGTCGGCATCAATGTCTGCCTTTTGTTTTCCCTCCTAGTGGTAGCTCAAGAGTATGTCGATTCCTAAAAGAGGTTACTCACGCGTCTTTCTTGCAAAAAATCGACCATGTGTAGCGTCTTCTTGATGTCTGGTATTTTATCTTCGAGGCCCTTTCGGCGTTGCGTCAAATTTGCGTCCATGTAACGATATTTCCTGTACTTTTATCGGTCCAAGAATGTTACGCCAGAATCCAATGAGACAACGCACGCGATCGCGTCTTGGAAGGCCTTGAGGGGTCCCTCAACGTCACCGTCGGGACCGCCGATGTACTCCTCGACATTGGCCTAGAAAGTCGATGGATGGTATCGATGTCTCCTTGAAATCAATGTACACTCACGACAAAAGGTGCTTTTGGTATCCCCCGAGGGTTTTTCTCTTGGCCAAATATCGATGTGGAGGCCATCGCACTGGTAGATTCAATGTCAGTTTGACAAGTTGTCGCGTCGGCATGTTCCGACGATCGGAGTTGGTACGAGCGTCATTTAAATTCTTATTTTCACTTTCTCACCTCGACTTCCATGTCCCGTCTCATCGTAAAAAATCTTCCTCCCAACTTAACGACAGAACGTTTCCGAAAACATTTCCAGCAAAAGGGTGCACCGTCGGGTACTATCACCGACATCAACATCGCCCATAAACCGGATGGCACATCACGACGTTTTGCCTTTGTCGGCTTCAAGACCGACAAGGAAGCGGCTGCCGCGAGGGACTGGTTTGATCGCACTTTTATCGACTCAGCGCGATTAAGCGTCGCAATTGTCGAGGTATGAACCTTCCAGACTTTTTTTTCGTGAAATTTTTGTGACGATTTGAGCAAGGATGCACCGATTCCCCGTCCAAATAAGCGGCGCCGACTCGACGACAACAAGCTAGCTGAACCCTCCGAACCGGACGAGTCTGTAAAGGACACGATCCGACAGACATCGCGTCTCTTCCTACGTAATCTGGCTTTCTCGTGCACTGACAATGATCTATTTGCCCTCTTCCAACCTTTCGGAGAAATTGCGCAGGTGAGCTTCCCGTTTGCACTCTCAATGGACAAGTCGTCCACGATGACAAAACATATAGGGACATCAGATTCCAAAGGAAAATGTTGATCCTCGGGAAATTAATGCTAGAACCGATTTTTCTGATTTTCACTTATCCACACATCTCGTATGATTGCACGCTGACTCAGTTCTTTTTAGGTAAGATATCCATCCGCTGTACGTGCGATGCAACGCTGCATAGGGAACATCTGGTCTTTTCGATATGCTGACCCATAAGCTTGGTTCCGGATGCATGTTCATCGTGTAATTGTGATCCGAGGCTCACTTGTTGGCAGGTTCATATACCGATTGATCCTGCGTCCAAGCAATCTAAAGGACTTGGATATGTCACTTTCGCACAACCTTCTTCTGCCCTGGCCGCTTATGAAGCCCTCGACAAGCAGTCTTTCCAAGGACGATTACTGCATATTCTACCTGCTGTGGATCGTAAAGGCAAACCTGAGGGAGTAGATGCATCTGACAAGAAATCCTCGATCAAGGACGAGCGCAAAATGAAGCGCAAAGCAACAGCTGGGCGCGAGTTCAATTGGAGTATGTTGTATATGAATGTTCGTCAAGCTAATGCCTTGTCGCATCCGCTTTCGCGTAGTCTAATATATCTTACTACGCCCAGAGCGACGCCGTCGTCTCGTCCATTGCGGATCGTCTTAATATACCCAAAGCGGACATCTTGAATCCTGAGTCTAGTAACGCGGCCGTGAAACTCGCTCTGGCCGAGACGCATGTCATTCAGGAGACAAAATCCTATCTCGAGTCGCAGGGGGTCATCCTTTCGTCTTTTTCCTCTCGAGGACGTTCGGATACTGTAATTCTGGTCAAGAACATACCATACGGGACGTCATCCGATCAAGTCCGTGAGCTGTTTGAAGTGCACGGCAAGCTAGGCAGGGTTATCGTACCACCTGCAGGAACGATGGCAGTCGTGGAGTTCGAACGTGCCGACGAAGCCAGTAAAGCTTTCCGTGGGGTTGCTTATCGGCGCCTAGGAAATTCAGTCATATATTTGGAGAAAGGTCCTCTCGGAATGTTCCAAGAAGCGTCCGAGGGCGCAGAACCACTGTCTGCCGCAGTCACGTCTGGACTTGAGTCGGTCAGTATCACTGATCAGAAAGCAACCGACTCGGCGGATGAGAAAGAAGTACCTCTTACCGTGGGCTCGACGCTTTTTGTCAAGAACTTGGCATTCAGTACGACGACGGAGCGGCTTAAACAGGTCTTTGGGAACATCAGCGATTTCGCGTTTGCGCGGGTGCAGACCAAGCCAGATGCGAAGCGACCCGCCGCATCTGGTGCTGAAGCTCCTAGGCTCAGCATGGGGTATGGATTCGTTGGGTTCAAGACGGTCGAGGGTGCCAAGAGTGCAGTCAAGGGCATGCAAGGGTTTATGCTCGACGGCCATGCCCTGCAGGTCAAGTTCGCCGGACGAGGGTCTGAGGAAGACGAATCCAAGGACAAGACAACTACCAAGTCCCGAACGACCAAGATGATCGTCAAAAACGTCCCCTTTGAGGCGACGAAGAAGGACATCCGAGAACTGTTCGGGTACGTCTTTTTCCTGTTCTGTTTGTGCGATAGGCGCAGAACTTGAATGTCCCACCAAAAGCGCACACGGTCAACTCAAGTCTGTTCGTCTACCGAAACGATTCGACGCTCGGTCCCGTGGATTCGCGTTCCTCGAATTTGTAACGCGGCATGAAGCCGAGAGTGCGTATGCTGCGCTGCGGCACACACATTTACTCGGACGGCATCTCGTTCTGGAGTGGGCTGAGGAGGCAGAGCAAGATCTAGACGTCCTACGGCAGAAGGCGGGAGTCGGGTACGGTGGCGGAGCTGCGTTGCCAAGTAAAAAGAAGAAGTTCAACATGGGCGATGACAGTGATGGCGAGGGCGAAGAAGTGAATTAGTTCTTTTATTATTCTGTGCCCCCATTCTAGAGCACTGACATGTTCAAAAAGAATGAATTTTGTGGTTGAGAAGATGCCATCTATACCGCCCTTGCAAGTGTGCGTTCCACAATTCCCCTTCCACCCTCCTCCCAGTCGTCCCAGTACATCGCCCACTCATTACTATCTCTTCCTAGAGAGCTATCTTCCGGGTCACCTTTCTTCGCTTCTTCGCCCGTTGGCATTACATATTTTCATTTCGGAGCAGCGCCGCACTGTTCCCCCCTAGCAGAGCTCGGAGCCAGGCGACACGGCGCAGCAGCACAATATGCGTGAACATCCACTCAACGAACCAATAGGAGTACTGATCAGTGGCTCCACCCCCGGCTAGCACAACTTGGAGCGGGAACGGAAGAAAACGCACGCTGGAGCTTATGTAATAAAAAATAAAAAGTATGATAGATGAACCAACGTCTACGCCGCCGATATCAGTCTTTTTATCTTGATACAAATCAACTCCATCATGGAGAATACTCCCCGTCTCACCACCAAGGCTTTGATGTCTTCTTCCGATTCTAGCCCTGCTACCCCTCGGGCCCTTTCAATCGACCAGGCTCTCCTCCAGTCTCCCCCCCTCACTGAACGCCCCTTCAGTGATTCGGATGTGAAGACAGATCTCTCCCCCCTTCCCCCCTCTCCAAACGACTCCTTCGATTTCTTGGCTCCGATGCACGAGGCTTCCAGTTCTGCGATTGGAGCCACTAGAACTGCCAGAAAACGCACCGTTGATGCCAATATGAGGATGCGGAGACAGTTCAACCCTTACAAGTACCGTAGTTCTGTCTGGTCTCCTGAACTGCGATTCGCTTTAAGGCATGAGAGCGGGGCAACTCGCTCCACCCTGACGATTGAGGAAATGATCGAGGTTAGTTCCTGCAATATGTTCTCACTGTGACGTGTATCTAATGTCCGTTCTGAGTCAGGGGGAAGAACTCTTCAAAGCTGGCTTGTCGCAGCTACCTAGTGATTTGTTCAAGAAGGTGTATATTGCCAAACGAGCATCCAGAGACTGCACCCTTTCCCGTCTCTCCACAACACTCCGTGAGATTGACGCCTTGGAAAAGATGAAGGATGTGATGATAACGGTGCGGAAGCATGAAGAAGATCGACTGGCTGCTATCAGCGATGATCTAGCAGCCTACAAGGCAGAGGCGGAGAGTCTTGGTGACCTCGTTGATGATGATATAGCTTATCGCCATGCCATTTATGCTGACGAATTTAGTGCATTGGCATCCACCAACACGCAGATAAACTTGATGTTGAGCTTCGCCCATCCTGAACCGACCTCTGATGAAACAGAGTCTGACTCGGATGATTCGGATGGATGATGATCGTGTTTTGTTGTAGTACTCCATTATGTATTCTTTTATCAATTCTTTCATTTTTGGACTGCTCGATTGCTCGTCTGTTTATGTCGTAGAAGTGATCAACAAGATCAATTAACGGTACCGTAACACGACTTCCTGCCATGGCCCCACGTAGACGTCGCACTGCTGGAAATGTACGTCTGTTCCTTCTCTTTTCTTTGCTAATTGTTTGCTTACTGTGATTAACTCCCAGCTTCGGACCGATGGGAGAGCGTGGATGGGACGGCCCAGTTGACTTGGTACTAATGATTGGCACGGGCGTGTGTTGAATACTTCGACGACGTCGTTCTCGGTCCCTTCCCTCAACAATTCCCTTGTGTATGAAGGGACTGGGCTTGGATCTATTTTCCCTGCTGGACACGACTCTTCCGATGTTTGGTTACTGATGAACCTGACAGCCCAAGTTGACGATGAGACGGTGACAAGCGACTCGAAGGGCCAGATTCAGGCGTTGAAATCTGAACATGATTGTCTTACAAAGTTTGTTCAGATTTCAACGCTTCCACTGAATCAGGAACAACAACAAGTTGAGCTTGAGCGCTTTCCACAGCACTCTCATGGCGTTTTCCGAAAAACAATAGCTGGTTGCCACCTTCAAGCGTTTTGACGGTTGAGCGCTAGCGCTGACACAGAGTCTATCACTCTCTCAATAAAGAAGACACCCGTTTTGCTTTTTCTATAATTTCACTGGTCACCACTGGCTCAATCTGGCTGCACCCACAGTGACCCACTGTAAAACGCGTCAAAAGTTAGCAGCTCTGTCTTATGGCATAACGACGTTACATTTTTCACGGTCTTTCATACAGCACGAGCTTTTTGTTCATCCACAGGTTCTCAATTGTTATGATGCGAATCCTGTCGAGATTGACCCATCGCATCGCCTGAACTGTCCCGAGTGTGTGCGCACCCGTCCTTGTTGAAAAAGCGTTCGAACGACGAACTTTTCGAACACAATTTTCCTCGTCGTACAGTGTCCACACTTTCTCTCTCACACAATGTTACACCTGAAGTGCTACTACTGCCACAAAAGGGTCCCACGCTACGACTATACGCGCCATGTTGGTGACGCGCACTTCTTTGACGATGTAACGGGGAGTGGACATCTTCAGTCAGATGCCTCTGATATCAACTACTATGGATACGATGAAGGTGACTATAGTGGCTATAGCTACGCAGAATGCGATTTCCGTGACCGCGACACCACGTTCACTGTGCCCCGGGCCCCCGCTCTGCTACGCATGGCTTCTCCCCGCACTTCTGCCCGCACGGCAGTGGATCGCACTACGCCGAACGCTTTCCAGATCTGGTTCGAGAACTTCAAGCCTGACTCCCCGGAGTATACTATGGTCGATGGGCAGAAAAAGAGAAACTCGGATTCAGAAACGGAGGAATTCATTCAAAATGCTAAAGTCCTGCGAGATACCAGCAAGGGAGAAGTGGTCAAAAACGTGAAAGAGTTCAAGGGTTTTTCGGACAGTGAAAGGGAGGCTTGTTTGGAGTTGGTTCGAAAAGTCCCGATATTCCCGGTAGGGCCATCGCGTACTTGTCATTCGTCTGTCTCACGTCGCGCGCAGGGCTTGGTTGCTTATGTCTACACGCATCTGGTCAAGTGTCCCCCTCGCGGATGGTTTTGGGATGTAGATTGGTGCGATCGAGTACCGAATCTGAAACAATTTGTAGAGTGGTGGAATGAGGATGGCGACATACAATGCATTCTGTCGTGCAACGTGATAAAGAAGAAGCTGCTCGAGTTCCTTCGCTGTGACGTATGTGCTCTCTCGTTTCACCCTTTCGAACTCGACTGATAATCCGCAAGGCGAAAGATATACCTGATAAACACAAATGCAACCCGGCGTTGTTGAATGGAACGACGATGCTGAACTGTGATACCCGCAACTTGACTGCCGTGGCGGCGCTATGCATCACTGAACAACAGAAGGGAAAACTTCTATTAGTTCAGCGCGGTATTCAGGCCGAAAGGCTCGCTGAGCTTTTCCACAGCGTAAGCTGACACGTCGAGTTTGGAGTAACAACACTGAAACAAGGCCTAGTTATTGGAAGTTAATGTTAAACTGGAGGAGAGGTATTGGAGGTGTTTTTTTAAGGTCCTTGTTATGTTTTCAAGGGAGTGTGGATACTGTCCTCGTGGTATATACCTTGCCGATGATTCGATCAGTGATCTCTCAGAGGCTGAAGCTCAAGGAGGATTTAGTAAGGTCTGCAAAGGCAAGATTGGCTCTCGGCTAGTCGCCATGAAGGTCCTAAAACGCAAAGTTGAAGTGGGTTGGTCAGAGTACAAGGCGACTCAGGTGAGATATACTTTTCACCTCCCAATAAAGGATGACTTGACGACAACGTTCAACTCTAGGAACTGTCCAAGGAAGCCATTGTCTGGAGACACCTATGTCATCCCAATTGCCTACCACTCTATGGCGTCTACAAGATGCCTACGAAGTGGTATAGAAATGTTGCACTTGTCTCTCCATGGATGGAAAACGGAACCCTAGCCGATTATCTCAAGAAGAACTCTGAGAACTCTGAACCGAACCGAACGAGGCTGGTGAGCACCAGTTTTTTCATGCTTGAATAACCTCACAATTGCGCAGATGTTGGACGTGGTCAGGGGCTTGAACTACTTGCATTCAATGAAACCGCACATCGCTCATCGAGATATCAAACCAGTATGTTCAATGTCTGCTTCCTGAGCCAAGTCCTTACATATTGTTTTTACGTTCAGCAAAACATCCTGATCACAAACGATGGACGTGCATGCCTGGCCGAATTCGGGCTCGTATCCGTTTTCGACGTGGATTTACGACCAGCTGCGGATCTCCGCGGTACACCTCCTTACATGGCTCCGGAGATGCTTCTTGCGTTGAAGTCGAACAACGAAGATGCGAAACGAAGAGTGAACAGTCGAGCGTGTGATATGTATGCGCTGGGTTGTACAATCTATGTGGTATGTCGACAGTTCTCGCCATCGGGATCACGCCTGATCGGGTGTTCATAGGTTTACACGGATAACTTGCCTGAGCAAGTACAAGTTGATCTCATGTCCGACAAATTACCGGTGAAGATCTCTGCCGACATGTGGAGTTTTGTTCAAAACCTGTGTAATAAAGATCCGTCGAAACGGTTAACAGCGGAAATGGCAGTCAGTTGGATGGAGGAGAAAGCGCGACTGGAGGGTGCGGACGCGAGTCCTGCGTCTGTCGAAGAAGGGTGGGAGTGGAAGGGACCTACTAGTAGTGACAAATGTTTGTGGTCTGTATAGGAATCGGTCACATAGGCCACTCCGACTCGGAATCTAACAGTATATATATATGTACTCCAAGTTGTTGATATCGACCTACCGCCCCCAACATGAATAGTGTCGGCACACAGGAGCAAGTTCATATATATTGCCTCTGGTGACGTCGATCGCGAAATGAATTCCGTTTGCTCCTGATTATGAAACATGTGTGACGGCAAGTTGAATTCCAACTATACAGACCACAAACATTTGTCACTACTAGGCCCTCTCCACTTCCACTCTTTTTCGGAACCCGCAAGACTCGCGTCCGTACCCTCCTGTCGCGCTTTCTCCTCCATCCAACTGACTGCCATTTCCGCTGTCAGCCGTTTCGACGGATCTTTATTACACAGGTTTTGAACAAAACTCCACATGTCGGCAGAGATCTTCACCGGTAATTTGTCGGACATGAGATCAACTTGTACTTCATGAGGTGATTTATCCGTGTAAATCTATGAACACCCTATCAGGCGTGATTCCGATGATGAGAACTGTCTACATACCACATAGATTGTACAACCCAGCGCATACATATCACATGCTCGACTGTTCAATCTTCGCTTCGCATCGTCGTTCTTCGACTTCAACGCATCAAGCATCTCCAGAGCCATGTAAGGAGGTGTACCGCCAATGGCGAGCTGATTTGTAGCTGTTCGGAAATGTTCATCCGTATCGAAAACGGATACGAGCCCGAAATCGGCCAGGCATGCACGTCCATTGTTTGTGATCAGGATGTTTTGCTGAACGTAAAAACAATATGTAAGGACTTGGCTCAGGAAGCAGACATTGAACATACTGGTTTGATATCTCGATGAGCGATGTGCGGTTTCATTGAGTGCAAGTAGTTCAAGCCCCTGACCACGTCCAACATCTGCGCAATTGTGAGGTTATTCAAGCATGAAAAAACTGGTGCTTACCAGCCTCGTTCGGTTCGGTTCAGAGTTCTCAGAGTTCTTCTTGAGATAATCGGCTAGGGTTCCATTTTCCATCCATGGAGAGACAAGTGCAACATTGATATACTCCTTCGTAGGCATCTCGTAGACGCCATAGAGTGGTAGGCAATTGGGATGACATAGGTGTCTCCAGACAATGGCTTCCTTGGACAGTTCCTAGAGTTGAAAGTTGTCGTCAAGTCATCTTTTATTGGGAGGTGAGAAGTATATCTCGCCTTCTTGTACTCTGACAAACCCACTTCAACTTTGCGTTTTAGGACCTTCACGGCGACTAGACGAGAGCCAATCTTGCCTTTAGAGACTTCACCAAATGCTCCTTGACTTTGAAGTACGAGACCACTGATTGAATCATCGGCAAGGTAAATACCACGAGGACAATATCCACACTCCTTTGAAAACATAACAAGGGCATTGAAAAAACACCTCCAATACCTCTCCTCCAGTTCAACATTAATTTCCAATAACTAAGCCTTGTTTCAGTGTTGTTACTCCAAACTCGACGTATTAACTTACGCTGTGGAAAAGCTCAACGAGCCTTATGGCCTGAATACCGCGCTGAACTAATAGAAGTTTCCCCTTCTGTTGTTCAGTGATGCATAGCGCCGCCACGGCAGTGAAGTTGCGGGTATCACAGTTCAACATCGTCGTTCCATTCAACAACGCCGGGTTGCATTTGTGATTGTCAGGTGAATATCTCGCCTTGTGGACAATCAGTCGAGCTCGAAAGGGCGAAATGAGAGACCACATACGTCACGAAGGAACTCGAGCAGCCTCTTCTTTATCATGTCGCATGACATAATGCAATTCACGTCGCCATCCTCATTCCACCACCCTACCAATTGGGTCAGCTTCGCTACTCGATCGGACCAATCTGCATCCCAAAACCATCCGCGAGGGGCACACTTGACCAGATGCGTATAGACATAAGCAACCAAGCCCTGCGCGCGACGTGAGACAGACGAATGACAAGCACCTGACAATCCTACCGGAAAAATCGGGATATCTCGAACCAACTTCAAACAAGCCTTCCTTTCACTGTCCGAAAAACCCTTGAACTCTTTCACGTTTTTGACCACTTCTTCCTTGCTGGTATCTCGCAGGAATTTAGCACCTTGAATGAATCCCTCCGTTTCTGAATCCGAGTTTCTCTTTTTTTGCCCATCGATCGTAGTATACTGCGGGGAGTCAGGCTTGAAGTTCTTGAACCAGATCTCAAAAGCGTTCGGTGGACTGCGAATCACTGCGGCACGGGAAGATGTGCGGGGAGAAGCGACAGAAGCCATGCGTGGGCCGGGTGGCCGAGTGGGCCCGGGTGGCCGAGTGGGACCGATTGGCCCAGTGGGGCCGAGTGGTCCAAGGGGGCCGAGTGGTCCAAGGGGGCCGAGTGGCCCAGTGGGCCCGAAAACAGTGTCGGGGCCACGGAAATCTTCTTCGTAGCTATAGTCACTATAGCCGTCGCTGTGGTCGCTGTCTTCGTCGTATCCATAGTCATAGTCGATATCAGAGGCATCTGACTGAAGATGTCCACTCCCTGTTTCATCGTCAACGAGATGCGCGCCGACATGGCGCGTATACTCGTAGTGTGGGACTGGTTTGTGGCAGATGTAGCACTTCATGTGTGAGGGAGAAAGATGTGGACGCTGTACGACGAGGGAAAATTATGTTCGAAAGTTCTTCATTCGAACACTTTTTCAACAAGGACGGGTGCACACTCGAGAAACTTCAGGCGATGCGTCAATTTCGGCAGGATTCGTATAAGAACAACTGAGAACCTGTGAAAGAACAAAGAGCTCGTGTTGTACAAACCGTGGGCAACGTAACGTTGTTATGCCATAGATAGAGTTGCTAACTTTTGATGCGTTTTACACGGGGTGCAGCCAGACTGAGACTAAGTAATGAACAAACAAAACGGATGTCTTGTTTATTGAGAGACTCAGAGAGACTCGGTGTCAGCGCTAGCGCTCAACCGTCGCAACCTGGCAACCTTGTAATGGCTTTCGATCGAACAATGGGAAGTTGCTGATTACATAATAATGATCAATTCGTCGAAGTCATGACTCGGAACCAACAACATCCATAGTACTTACTAAATTTATGATGTGTCCATCACGAATCAAGGATCGACATTCTCGCTTTGAAGCGTCAGAGCGCGTCGTCCGCCTCTTCAGTGCGTACACATTTCCCCGTTGCCAACTCTCATATCTTCGGATGTCGATGATCCAATCGCGATCACAGTATTACATTGCCATCGCCTGCAACACCAACACTGGAACCACTGCAGAACTCGGCGTTCGTGCTCATCGTGAGCGACCTTGAGACTTGAGTGAAACCTCCCCGTACGTCCCTTGGCTTTGTTTCTGCCTCGCTTTCGCTCACTCTATCCAAACATTGTTCCTGATGATGATTCTTCGTACATTGTACGCATACGCACGCGCGTCCATACTTCCACAGAAAGTCCAGACACCATATCTCACACACCGGACTCAATCCACTACCATCGAGGCTCTCTACGAGCGATAGACGGAGAAGAACCGTACCGCGACGGAAGGGCTCATGTGGCTGTTCCGTGGCCTCGTTCATACACCAGGAGCTTCACGCTGCACAAGGTGACCCGGACATCGATTTCAGCAAAGCGTTTACAAAGGGGTACGAGGCCATCCTGAAGTGTCACCACAACATTTTCGTCAAGGGTGTAATTTCGGTGCGTCTATGGGCGTCGTTACACTCTCGCACCATTTTCTCCATTCGATTCCCTTCCTTTCATTCGATATTCTAGTATTGGTGTTCCTTTTTTTTCTGACTCGGGTCGTTTCTGTTGGGCCG
>JBBPQC010000139.1:0-37154 GCA_038092295.1 Leccinum arenicola | reverse complement strand
ATAGCCTTCAAAGGTTCGGCGTCGTTGAGGAAACTGAAGACGTCCGTCATGGTGGTCGCCAGTTGAATGATCTGCTCGTCGCGATTCTTCTGGTCTACCATTACCTGTGTGTAACACGACGGGCGATGAGCCAACGGCGATATGATACAATGAGAGACGCACTCCAATCGCAGCGGATATAACAGACCAAGCAACCGACGCGTACGGATGAATCTGTCTCACCATGAGATCGTACGGCGGCGAGATAATGAAGAACAAAATACCTCTGCGATGCCGGCTACGATTTTGTTGAAAAGTTCGATCCTATCCAACAGGCCTCCCCACACATTATCTAACACGTTTACCGTGCTCATGACCTGTAATTCAGCGTTGACCGCTGATCCCAGTAAGCCAACGGTGGCCGGAGTGGCAAGTGCGTTGATCTCTTCGGTAGCCTCGGTGATGGCGTGCCCAGCTTGGCGTTCATCTGCGTCACGAGTATCTCCGGGTGCACTAGCTACCACAAACTTGATCGTAATCCTGGAGAGAGTGGAGGCACCGGAAGTAACCTTGGGGCTTGCAAGAGAACCTTCAAACACTGATCGGAGAGATCGCATCAGTAGAACGCAACGACATAAAATGACATCGTACCGTTCTCCGCAGCGCATTTCCCCCGAATGTTGCCGATGGTATCAGAGAGAAATCCGACCAGTTCGTCTTTTCCAATGCCGTGCTTTTGGAAAACCTTGACGACCAGCTCTGAACGATCATCACCGTCACTGAGAGAAATCAGTTTTCTGGCATAGAACGGGGGATATTTGCCCACAGAAATAAAGTGTCGTCCCAAGTAGTGCCATTCTTTTTCTCCTTTGTCTTCTTCGTCAGACGTGATGTATCGCCTATAGTAAACTCGACTTGATACTGCCTCGCGAGGATCTTGCGTCGTGTGAGCCCGCGCAGTTCGATATCTGAAGGGAGGAAAGATCAGCTTGAACGACGGGGAAAGTCTTACGAGCACACCTTTGATGCTGATGGTCTTTGCTGTGGAGTCACCTTCAGTTCGCTGCGCTAACGGCGATACCAAGGGATGGACGGTATCAGTTTGATTCATATTCGACTAGATTTGTTTCTGAAATGGGTGAATATACAAGTGAGCAGTTGGAGGAAGTGGAAGGACTCGGACGAAGCGCTGGGAAGCGAACAAGCACTGCCGCGGCAACCACGAGGCAGACCACAGTTGATTCAATTAAATTCAATTAATTTTAAACAGTCGATTTACTCTTTGCAGTGTTTCATATGTACATCTCTCCGGAAACGGCGTTGCTGGCGGTAGATCTTTTGTCACAACATGTCCAATACGAACTCGAATTAGGCTGGCCGTTTAGACCCACCACGGACTGCCCGTTGATTGTCATGCTGTATGACAACTAGTACAAGGTGGAAGACAAGCTACTCATCGACGAGGATCAAGAGGACGTCATCCAAATGGTGCAGGAGGCGTTAGAGTTGGAAGAGTCCTTGCGACCAAAGTGGTATTTCGACGTGCATGATGACTACAAGCCAGGTGACGCGGACTAATGGATCCACTAGGTAAAGTCCTTTCATCTTTGCACGGTTTGCTTCTAGAAATACTGACTTATGAATGTGTGGCACGACGCGTTTGATTGCAGGTTGCGATTGATAGATAGTTTTATTTGCTGTTTGAATGGATCAAAACTTTCAACATGTACAAGACACGAAACCGGACAATCGACTAGATTACAGACCAAGCACCTCTTCCAGCGATTTCCACTTGTGTCCCGCCCACAACTTGTTGTCCCTGTCTGCGTCACTCAGAATGTCCTTATCGGAATAGTTGTCCCAGCCCGAGCTGGCCCTTCCTTCGTTGAACGTGTGCTGTAGGAATGTCTGCTTGGTGAATCCCTCAGGAAGCTCTGTGACGTGCTCGACAGGCACAGGAGGGACGCGCGCCTCGTACAGAGAACCAATGGAGGCGAGAGACCTTCGATCACCCTGGATACGGAAAGTCGCATTTTCGAGGGAGGCGCCGGGAAGCGTAGTGAGTATGTGAGCAAGGAATCCTACACAAGTCCAAGTTCGCCAGCGAGCCGTGCAGAGTCTGATGAATACTCGCCTGAAACGTCGTCCAAGGAGGTGTAAGAACAAGGAGCGGTGTGTTCACCCAAGAGATGGAACTTCCCCAACTCGACGCCAGTCAACCACGGAATGAACTCCATGAAGAGGCCGTTCTAATCGAGTACAGTTGAGTCTTTTTCATACTCACTAGTTTGGGGAACATGGGTGAGATGCTACGCACGTAGATACGCAGCACTGGAACTCCAAGGGACTGGATATACTCTATGGCAGCAGATCAGATACCATGAATACGAACATGCCGTAGCGAACCCACCCGCAACCTCGGACTTGATCGAAAGATGCCCGCCCTTGCCCCCTTCGGTGGGCATGCCATATTCCGAGGGTACAAACAGCTTCACGCCCGCCTCTTTGGCTGCGTCTGCGATGTCGCGTTGTAGTGGGAGCACCCCATACGCCAGTGCGGAGATGACGACTTGCACCTTGTGTTCCCGAAGGATGGACGAGACTGCCTTCACGTCGGAATACTCCGCCGTGGCAATTTTGGCACCTTCAAGAAGAGTACTTTCTGTGGATTTGCTTCCAGGGCGGACAAGCACTACGACGGAGCTGCCGCGTTTGATCAACGCCTGTGATGGGCATGTAATCATTGATGATTCTCGGGATGACGATGGATAAGACTTGCCTGCGCGATGCGGCCACCGATGGTGGGACCCGCTCCGGCGATTGCGAACGAGGTGTAGGGCATGATGGATGAGAAGGGGATTGAGAGGGTAGGATGGAGGGATATCGACGGATGGCTACTGTCAGCAACAATGCACCTTTTGTAGTGAGAGAGGAAGCATATTACCGTGAAAGTCAGCCGAGTACTTACTAGGAGATGGAAAAAGTTTGGGTCGTCTTACCCTTGAATCGGAATAAATGTCTACACGGTGGTCCGGCCGTGACGCAGTCAATACCGAGGAAATGGTAGCCTAGCAACCCAGACTGTTTCAGGTATGGCCACACTATCAGATAACCTGGGATGACTCGGTGTGCGGGAATTCAAGTTGCCTGCAGGGAATTCGAGTACTTGCCAGTAGCCAGATCGATACTAACAGGCTTATTCCTCCCGCGTCGACTCTTGAGCGTTTACTGTTCCATGCCAGGAAGTCTGCACGAGCGCGTATATCATGATGTCAGATCTTGCGCACGAATCACCGGCACGCCCGGGTCGTCTCGAAGTTTGGAGGTGGTATATGATATTATCGATAATCAATCACAGCGCCATGATTTCGTGTGATTTCGAACCTAGCAGCTTACCCACGTCCATCAGATTCTTCCAGTGAACAACAAGCTTTGCCAGGGCTGTTTATGGTCGACGTCTTGTCGTCAGGACCGTTTCTACAAAGATCAGGAAGTCCGAGGGCGATGTAACAGCCTCAATTGAGAAATTTCACCTGAAAACTACTTCATCATTGATCACATGGATCACATTGGCTAGTATCACTGCCTTTCGGACTCGTTTAATCCGATACCGTCCCTTTCCCATACCCGTAAGCGATCGTAATGCAAGCTGACTGCAAGCTTATTAGCTTCGCCCTGTCCGTGGCTCTCAGTACTTACTAGTAAGCATTTTGTCACACCCACGCGTATCGCTGAACGTGAGAATCGATGACCTTGGCGCGAAAAGGAACCGGCGGGCGACTTGGACTTGTTCTGATCACAATATCCGCTCTACTGGACGGCGATGAGGCTCAACGCGCCGTTCCTTTGCTTCCCCGTCTTCATCCTTGCTGTACTCGCGAGGACAACAATACCCTCTAGGCGTGGGCCGGCCAATCCTCAGCATGTCAACCTCTGGAAGCTAGAAGCTCGTGCGAGAGCGTTGGCGGAAGCTTCCCATTCTGCTAAGACGTCGCCTTTGGTCATTCAAGACACGACGTCCGGCTTCGCCCTTGAAACACCACCCGACACGGAATTCCCAGAACAGTTCTTCGAGCAACCCGTTGACCATACAGACCCTTCCCAGGGAACGTTCAAGCAGCGTTATTGGATTAATATTCGGCACTATGTACCAGGCTCGGGTGGACCTGTGATAGTCTTGGATGGCGGCGAGACCAGCGGGGAGGATAGACTTCCATTCTTGGATACTGGCATAGTGGAAATCTTGACGAATGCGACGGGCGGAGTTGGTGTTGTCCTCGAACATCGTTACTATGGTATGGTTTATGTCAGTCAGGTTCATCAAAGGTTGTTCAATTCATGGCAGGAACATCTATCCCGGTACCCGACTTCAGCACGGACAACTTGAGGTGACGAAATTGTTCAGTCTTGATTGGACATCATACTGAACATATGCGTGGACGCGATAGGTGGTTGAACAATGACCAGGCAGCCGCAGACTCTGCGAACTTCATGAGTCACGTCAAGTTTGAGGGCATAGATGAGGATTTGACGTCTCCTCGCACCCCTTGGATCTATTATGGCGTACGTGGTCATCTCGAATGAGTCTTGTCAGACTTGAGAAATTGAAAGTCCCACTAGGGTTCCTACGCAGGTGCTCGGGCAGCGCACATGAAGATCTTATACCCAGAGCTCGTCTTTGGAGCAATTGCCTCCAGCGGTAGGTATTTGTTCTACAACTTGGCTGTTTGACACACTCAGCGTCACCTAGGCGTAACCCATGCTAGTCTTTCCAACTGGGAGTACTATGAAATCATCCGGAAGGCTGCAGATCCTACTTGTTCTGCCCACATTCAAAATACAATAACCACTGTCGACACTCTGCTTCAGATCCCGCACGTTGGGCATGCCGTCAAGGCTTTGTTCGGACTGCAGGGGTTGAGTCATGATGATGACTTTGCTTTTGTCCTCGAGGTTGGTTGATTTACGATCATCAGGATTTTGTAATGCTGATTGACGACAGAGTCCACTGGAGGGGTGGCAAGGCAAGAACTGGGACCCACATGTGGGTAGCACGAGCTTCGACGACTTTTGTGAAGCGTTGAGCAAACCGATCGGCGGTGCCACGCATATCGCTGCCCTACCGATTGGACATCAAGATCGTCTGTTTACTCTATCGGGTGACTACAAGATTGATTTCTCCGTCCTGAATTATGCTCGGTGGATCAAGGAGGTGAGAATAATTATCTTGTTTCGATCGCATGAAACCCATTGAATCGATCTTAGAAACAAGTGGAGCCATGCCTCAAACTCAATTCGACTGTGGAAGAGGTAAAACAAACGTCGCCTTTCTTTTTATCGTTGAATGAGCAACTTGATTTTGTTAGTGTTTTGGGACATACAATGATACCGTATACACCGACACCTCCCTCTCTGAAGAGTGGCGCCTGTGGCAATTCCAAGTTTGCACCGAGTGGGGATACTTCTCTGTGCGTCTTGTGTTTTACGATTCTAATGAGAATGCTGATCATTATGCCAGACTGCTCCACCTGACCCAGACTACCCTCGAATAGTATCAAAGCTGTCGACTATGGAGTACGCTACGAAGATCTGCCGCCAGGCAAGTCTTTATACTATTGAGTTCTCGCCAGACCAAAAACCTCTTTGTAGGCGTATCCTCCCGGAAAATACTTCCAAGTCCCAGCGATGCCAAACGTTACTGCTGTGAATGCTCTTGGAGACTTTGTTATCGCTGCAGATAGGCTGGCTATCATTGATGGTGAAGGTACTGCATTCCCTATTTACTCATGGCTGCCGCTGACATATCAATATATCATAGTTGATCCTTGGAGACCATGTACTCCACACAGTGAGTACGCACCAGACAGAAAGGACACAATTCTCCAGCCATTCAAACTCATCCCTGGTACGCCCATCCGTGTTCAGGTCTGCGCTGACAGGCTCTAAGATAACAATATAATGACATCAGGTGGCGTTCATCATTATGACGAATATGGTCTTCGCGACATCAATGATGAGCCTCCGGAGATACAGCAGATTCATCATGAGATGATTGGATTTGTACGTGAATGGCTGAAGGATTTTAAAGGGTAGAAGAATAGTTCATCAGTTCGTACAAAAAAACTCAGCTGTGATACATCACGTACTCAGCCTTACTCGGCTGAGGATCACATCAGATAGAAGTGACTTGCTGTGTGAACGGCTACTAGATCATGTCCCTTCGGGAGGTTATTCTGTCAGTTAAAGGCCGATCATCATCCGTCCCGAAATCCTCTCGACTTCCCACGACGTACGAGCACCTGCGATGGCGCAACGAACCTCCTTCACACTCGGATCTAGACAATCCGAGCTCGCAAAGATCCAAACCCACCTCGTCATCCAAAAGCTCGCCGAAAACTTTCCATCTCATTCGTTCGAGACGCGATTCAACGAGACCGAAGGGGACAAGAACCAATCCCAGGCGTTATTTCTCCTCGGAGGCAAGGCGTTATGGACGAGGGGCCTCGAAGAACTGCTCGCCAATGGGGAGGTGGATATGCTCGTGCACAGTCTCAAGGACTTGCCGACGGAACTGCCGGAGGAGTTCAAGATTGGCGCGATACTTGAGAGGGAGGAGTGCGTGGACAGTCTGGTGATGAAGGCCGGATCGCCTTATAAGACGCTCGAAGAATTGCCTTCCGGGAGCAGGATCGGCACGAGCAGCGTACGGCGCTCAGCGCAGGTGAAAAACTACCTCAAAAATCACGACAAGGGGCGGGAGATGAAGTTCACAGACGTGGTGAGTGCTGAGGATGGGAACGTTCGAACAATGTATCAGGAAACTGAATAGCGATGCGTGTATGCAGCGCGGAAACCTGTACGTTCTCTCCCAACGCGTTTTCTTTTACGGCGAGATTGATAGTTGAGCCATTCAGCAATACTCGCTTGAAGAAACTGGACGCGACCGGGGCGGACGATGCGTTTGATGCGCTCATCCTCGCCAAGGCTGGGCTTGTCCGTCTCGGCTGGTCAAATCGCGCCACACAAGACCTGGCTCCTCCGGTGCAGTATCACGCGGTGTCCCAGGGTGCACTAGCTGTGGAGATTCGGACCGATGCATCGAACGAGTTAGCCGAACTGTGCGAAGCTCTGACGCATCAGAGGACCCAGTGGACGTGCCTCGCCGAGCGTGCGATGCTGCGCACACTGGAGGGCGGATGTAGCGTGCCCGTGGGGGTAAATACCAAGCTCACCCAGGTCGTAGAGGGCAGCGAGAGATTGCGGAGCGGAGAACTTAAGCTCACGAGCGCCGTGCTGGAGATCACAGGATGTGTCACGTCGCTCGATGGCGAGCGACAGTTTGTCAAGACGTTCGAGGAACGAGTCACGAGCACCGGCGAGGCGGAGGCGGTGGGCAAAAAGCTCGCGGAAGCGTTGCTGGCTGACGGTGCGCGCGAGGTGTTGGAGAATATCAAGGCGGACAGGGCGGCCCGGGCCCGGGCCGCGACAGAAGGAGAGGAATCCAAGTCATTGTCATAATTCAGTACCAAAGTACAAGTAGCTGAGCGAAAAACTGTATTCTTGTAGACCATTGTGCATTGGGAGAAAAAATGCCCAAGGGACGTGAATGAATCACAAGAAAGTGACTCTGCCTCCCCACGAGCGCCTGTGAAACCCTGGCAAAGAGACGAGCAACAGGTGACTCTAAAGCAGGGAGGAAAAAGACATTGGTGAGATAAATTTCGGGAATCGCTTTATGAGGGATCGTACTGTTTGTCTGTGTTTGGTAAGTACAGGATCGCAAGCTCATATGCCAGCCGCCGCTCTCTGCACGCATCTTGCATCATGACTTCAGTATCCTCTCGGCGTCTGCGCAAGGAACTCAGTGAAATACACACCGAGGGTTGCCCTTGCGGTAACTTACATCCGCTCAATCGCGGCCCATCCACTCACCTCCGCACCTTGCAGGCATTAAACTGCTCAGCGCAGACGACTTCGAGACCTGGTTCTTCTCCATCGAGATCCTGGGCGAAAGCCTATACCAGGCAAGTCCACTTCACGGCACAATATTCACCGCTGAACTCCCGCTTGTTAGGGGGAGGTCTTCAAATTAAAGTTTCGCTTCGACGCCAACTACCCTATTTCCTCCCCAGCGGTCCAATTCGACGTAGGCGAGGGCCATGAAGCGCCCATACATCCTGTACGTCAATCACGCTTGAACCATGATGATGGCAACGATCCCTGAACCGATATGATGTAGCACGTATACTCGAATGGGCATGTGGGTCCAAGTAGCAAAGCCACCCCCGCACTTTATATCTGACTCGTTACAGATCTGTGCCTCAATCCTCGGAACAGAGTGGTCTCCAGTACTGAGCGTATCTGCCGTTTGTGTAACATTGCAGAGCATGCTGGCATCGTGCAAGGTAACTTTTACTGTGATTATTCAGGTGATCTCGTTCTGATTCCTTGCCGTAGGTCAAGGAGCGGTAAGTCCTGCTTCCCCTTCGATTCCCCAGTCCCTCTTCGAACCAAACACGACGTGGGCACTCAAGGCCCGTAGACAATGATCGATATGTCCGAACTGCACCCGATAATCCAAAGAAGGTATGCCGCAATTCACACAGGGACCCTTGCCGTCATTAATCATTGTTCTGGGCAGACGCGCTTCCAATACCACGGTAAGACCGTCTGAATTCGCTCGAGAAGCGCGCATATCAGCTGATTGTATTTGTCTCTCTGATGATTGTGTCGATGCCAGATGACACGTACGTCCCCGTCCCCACGTTTGCTTCCGCAACGAATACATTGCTTGACTGCGTTTTGCTTCACAGCGTGTAAATTACGGGCCCTCCTTTTATCCATCGAACGTTATGCATGTACAAACGCAAATGCTGTATGATCACTGCCCTGATCAGGTTGTAATATTCAGCGGCGCGAGCGGAATATCGTTGGAAGGGGTTGGCAGACCCACTCAAGTTGCTGGTAGAAATGAATCCAACACGGAGCCATTATCAGTTGATATCTTCTTCCAGAAGGTGCAATGATCGTGACCATGTTCCACATTCTAGAAGAAAATATGAAAACGATGTATGCTGCTGACGCTGAGGACGTGATACGCGTGGCGGAAAGTTCGGCACATCACGCCGGAACGTGTAGTGCCTCCGCTGCAGCCCCCAGATGCCGAGCTATTCGGGCCTGTAATACCATCGGCGTGTGAAGCATGTGAATCAAATGCCCGCTTCGCCAGAAGCTTCACGTTGATATGAAACTCCTCACTGACCAAACGTTGTACGGCCGGGATTCTCACCAAGACAATCCGACGGAGATGCGAAGCCTTGACCAATTTGTTGTCGCCTTCAATACCTTGAATCTCGCAACTCTGGCAATCTCTGCACACTGCGACCACGCCACACCATCCCAATGCGGCACCTGGATAAGGATCTGGATCGCAAATGCACAACAGTTGGATGAGCCGTGATTTTCCGGGAGGACTATCATGGCTCGCCGAGTATCGAGGATGGGAAGGTGTCGACTGATAACACCATAGAAACCATGCTCAGAGAAGGAGCGTACTTACTTGGCAGTCGCCTCAGAAGAGTCGCTCCGTACTCGGTTTCTTGTTCGGACGAGGTGTTCGGTAGACGAAGCCATTTCGAAGCCACCCCATGATTACCTTCTCCAATATGCCGGCCACAAGGAATCACGATGGTCAGAACGGTCAAGCAATGCCACCGAAGCCTTCATGCTGCCAACTCAGATCCCAGGTAAACCATAATCATGCATCATGAAACATATCTGACAAAGTCAGTCACGGTGAGAGAACGTACCCGAAAAATCGGACAAGACTCATGCAAGATTCTCCAGCATGAATTAAGCATGATCTCCGCACCTACCGACAATCTAGCAGTGAACTCGTAACCGCGGAAGACTGCATAATCCATGTGAGAATGGGACGAAAGCCGGAGAGGGCGAGCTCTCTTATATGCTGCAAATAAGTAATGGTGGGATGGGGTTGCGGCGGAATACAATGATTTTGGGCCGCTTAGGAATACAACAAGGTACTATGTGCAGAACGAAGTCAGGACTTCTTGGACCATCGAAAATCGAAAATAACCTCGAATCCAAAGGGACGCATATCCAGCTGGCCAGGGGTTAACAGCGGCTCAGCTATTATCAAGGGTTCCACCGTAAGTGATTTTGTCGGAGCCTCGGTGGGCGTAGTTGAAACAACAGGAGAAGTAAGAATTGGGGATGGTTCGTGTTTATTAAAATATCTGTTGAAAAACGAGCGCAGAATGGAAGAGAACGTTTCATTTTGAATGTTCCAGATGTTCGGTGGCGCTGATGATTGTGGGGTTTCAGGGCGTAAGGGTTCCGCAGTGGCGGTGGTGTTTGCGTTGACATCGCTGTCTGGCTGGAGAGACTGCTTCCAGTGCTTCTCGATCTGAGCAACGGCTTCCTGGATGCTGTCCCTCTCCCATTTTTGTACATCGTATGGCTCAAAGAGACCTGAAGCAAGGTCGCACCAGCACCTATCTGCGACGCGCACGACAGGGGAGACGGACTCGAGTGTGTTGAGGTGGGGGGGCAAGGTCGCGTTCAACGCTTCCGAAAAGGTGGTGATATTAAGTGACCATGGGACGGCAAGATGGGCGTCCAGAGGAAATGATTGCCAATAGCATGAGCTGAGGAACAGCGCGGCGAGGAGTATTATGCAATAAAAGCTAAGATCTCGTGAGTAAAGGTAGACCGCGTGGTGGTGTGGTACGGACCATGGTCTTGCGTGGAGGGCCAGAGTAAGCAAGAAAAGCACCAAAAAGTAGGGCGGTGCTGTGGGGAGAGGCAGCAGCAACAGCGGTAAGAACCAGCGAGTGCACCTAAGCAGGGAATGAGTGAGTGAGCGAGACAAGTCAAGGAACAATACGGACCACATTGCGATGACGAACAAGGTCACATCGCCGACTCAGTGTGTGAGAGGCATAATGGTCACGTGTCATTTGATTACGTAATATGATTAGATAAGATGCAAGAACATATCGGGACGAGTTGTTCTCCATCGTTCTCAACACTTCCAACTTGAACCACATCTTCATCGTCCTCGTCCCCAAGCCATGTCGACACATCCAGAAGTCCTTTGGGCACAGCGCAGCAGTGCATCCGTAGCTGAGAAGGTCTGCCATCATTTTCCTCTGATCACTCCACTTTCTCAGACCCCCGATCGCGTAGAACATTGTCTTTTTGACTGTCAATCTCCCCAACATCAACGAGTCCACACTCCAGTACGAGCTTACCTCCACCAGCCTGTCCTTCAAGGCGAATACAACAAGGTAATCTCGTCTCTTGCCCGCCTGTACCCCCGCTCATTCTATCTATAGCGATGCCCCCTACGCGTTTGATTTCGAGTTGTATGCAGAAGTCGATCCAGAGGTCTTATTTTGTCCTTTATTCGCCTGCAACCATCCTCACAGACATCTAGAAATCTACCCACCGCCTCACCTCCCGTTCCCTTGCTGTCCTCCTCCGGAAAAAAGAAGTAAATTCCGACTACTGGCCACGACTAACAAAAGAAAAGATCAAGACACCATTCATTAAGACCGATTTTAGCAAATGGATGGACGAAGACGAGCAAGAAGGAAATCCGGTTAACCCTGATGACGACTTGGTAGGCGGTTTTCCAGGAATGAGCAATGACATGGACATGCCAGACTTGGCCAAGGTATATCCATCTCGTTCCTTGGACGACGTCATTAGCTAATTCATCTATCTTAGTTGATGCAGCAATCCGGTGCCAGCGGTGGTGACTTCCCAACGGGTGCTGCCGATGCCGCCGATTCTGACTCTGACGAAGACGGTCCACCTCCTCTCGAGGAGCCCGTGGTCAGCCAGTGATGGACGGCGTTTCCTAGAGGTCTTTTAATTGCGCACAGTCCTGTAGTCCAAAAGGTGTCTCATGTAAACTACTTGTTGATGCCTGAAAATCAACAAGCAAGGCAACGTCAACATGCATTATAACCTAGAATAAATGGCTCCTTGCACAACCCTTTTGGCCATTTGTGCGCGGTTTGTATCCTGGACACGAATAACGGCACGGACAGTTGTTTGCGCTGGATAACGTAGTAGCGACAATCTCACACGTTGTCCTTCCTTAATTACGGTAACCCCATTGTGGGTAAGCGGTACTAAAGCTCGAACGTTTTGAACGTCAACCCGTTCTGTAGCTTGCTGAATTCACCTCCCTCTAGCGCCCGACCCGTTATTTTTTTTTCTGGCAGGCTGTCGCATCGGTTAGCGCCTGTTCCTGCATCAAATGTCCAAAGGAATAGGAAAGCAGACGGACTCGGGGTCGGTCACTACGTTACTACCACCGGCGATGCCGAATCCCTCTGCGGGCAGCGCCAATCCCTCCGCTTCGCTGCCCTCCCTCTGGGGCTACATTCTACCCGCGCTGAACCACATCGTCCGTTCCCCGACAAACACCGTCGACAAAGCACCCTCCATCGATATTTCATACCACATGGGCATCCACACCGCTACGTACAACTACTTCACCGCTCAGTCTGAGGCTGCGAACGCGCGCACCCCACACGAGACAGATGCCAATGCCAGGGACGCTTCCAAGCTGGCGAGTGGCACAGATCTCTACGAACACCTCGACAAGTATTACATGGACCTCGCGCGGGAGCTGTTGTTGGGTGCACCCGAGGACGATACTATGCTCGTGCAGTACATCATCTCGTGCTTCAAGCGCTACAGCATGGGTGCGCACTCTGTCAACCGACTCCTCAATTATGTCAATAGACATTATGTCAAGCGCGCCGTAGACGAGGATCGAGGGTGGCTCACGCTGAGCGACATTTTCGACGCGGTCGCCAAATCCATCGAGGAGGGAGACACGCGAGAAAAGATTGCCAAGAAATTGAAGGAGAGGAGAATAGAGGAGCTGAGGAAGTGGGGATACAGGGAAGATGGACCGACAGATCTGGCCGAACAGCGTGCGGAAGCAGCGAGCACGTTGGATCGCGTCGTTCCCTTGACATCTTTGGCGTTGAGGAGATTTAGGACGGAGTTTATGGAGCCTCTGTTGGCTGCTCCCAAGATGAAGGGGAAGAAACGGAAGTCAGGACCAATTGGAAATCATCCCAAGAATCGACTCGCGCGCGCCGTACGAGAGCTCTTGGAAGTACAGGACATAAATCCAGAGGAGCGACTCGGTCTCGCAACAGACCTCGCGGAGACATTGTGTGCCGTTGGAGTGCGCAACGGACATCCTATGCGAAAGAAGTTGGAGAAGTTCCTCAGTACGGGTACCCCCTGACATCATGGTTGGCACCTGTAGTTCGATTCATCATTATATTGGTTGACTATCTACTCGTGAATGTCATGCTTGTTTACCAAGGAGTACAAAAGTACAGTCCCCAGATATCTTCATGGTCCTGATTTCTGAGCGTCCTGGTTGTTCCCCGATGAGGACATATTCAGGAGCACCTCCATGTCCGTCAAACTCATGCTTTGCCATGACGGGTCGAGGTTCGATAGGTCCAGCGCAGACAAATCAAATCCACCCACACCGCCCTGCATACCAGGCTGAGCGAAACCAGGCACCAATGACGGAGGTGGAGCCGCACTGCTCCCAGATTGCGGTTGCTGATTCCGACCGCCAGATCCACTCGCAACGGAACCAAACATATTCTCGCCCTGGCCACCATGTTCAGCATGGAGGGCGCCCAAGATATCCATATCAAGATGGTCGTTCACTGCGCCCTCCTTTTGACCCTCATTCGATGAAAGCGGTGCGCCTGAATCGGTCGCCACGGGAGAAAACAGGCTATCGACCGTCGTCCGGCCCTCTCCAGATGCGGACTCTGGAGCGTCCCCGAATAGATTTGTCATGTCCGACATCTCTACATCCATGCTATCGAGGTCAAGTTCGATGGGTTTATCAGCAGAACTGCCCAGAGAGGGATCGATGCTGGTCATCATGGTCGGTGGACTGTCTGCCATCGTCAGGTCGATGTCGATATGCTGGTTCCCAGAATTTGTAGCCGAGGCGAATGCAACCATCAAGTCAATATCGGCCGTCGCTGACGGGCGCGCTGATTTCGGGGCGAGTGAGACAGGGGATGGGACGAGACCCTTTGGAAACAGTGCCACCTCCTCAGCTGAGATGCGCATGGACGACGAAGAGAGGTCAAGTTTGAGTGGGAGGGCGTTCCGATTAAGAGACGATAACGAGATGGCAGATTGGCGACGGTTGGGAATATGTATAGACCCCTGGGGTGAGCCCTGACCGAGAGTAGACGAGGGTTGGGTCGCAACGTCAGGTATGGGGAATTTGGATGCTTGGGCTGCAATAGCAGCTTGCTCAGCCTCTCGCGCACGACGTTCCTCGCGGGTCAAATCTCGCTTTAGGACGGAGATGGCACGTAGCTGGTGTGACGATCGGCTCGGCAGGGTGCCCGGGTGATACAAGGAGGTTGCTCACCAGCTGCGATTCGATGGCGTCACAGACCTGATCATATCTTTCGAGTTCGCGACCGAGGGAGTCCGTCAACGAACGTGGTGGATGTGGAGCGTGGTTATGGACTCCTCTGCCAGAGTGAGCAACATTTAAGACGTGACTCTGAGCTCTGAGTGAACCATTTACTTACAGTCTGCGTGCGTCCGCGTGAAAAGCATAGATCTGTCCCGTTTTCACCACTGCGTTCTGTGGGAGATGAGATATGGTATTGGAAAGCCTGGAATACTTGCCTTGAAGCAGGATGACAGCGCGTTGGCTTCGCGTTCCAACATGACATCTTTGCTCGCTGGAACTGGTGGTGGTGGTAAAGCACCAGGATCTGTTGCTCGTCCAGGAGCGGTCGTAGTCATAGTAGATTGTGATATTCAATGAGTCTACACAGCGCACTTGAATGAATAGCGTTTCAGGTCCAGGAAAGGAAAGGAAAGGACTCCCACTGGCTTCACCGTGTACCGGGTCTACTTCGTCAAGGTATATATACGTTTACCACCAAAGCTATCCTGTTGCTGACTTCTGCGCACCTTCACTCACAGACATGTCGGGTGGTGATGCGTTGCCGACACCCAGCTCGACCAGCTTCGGCCCAGAAGACTCACAGCAAGCTCACAGCGAAGTTAGTGTCACTGTTAGCTTGTACACGCGTGGGTTATTGACTCGTGTGCCAGGGATGCTTTCAGCGTCGTCTTCGACACTTGACGTCCATCCAGATTCGCAATCTTACACCCTTTCCTGTCCGCGATGCTTTCGCCTCTGCCCTCTCCCAACCAGCGACACACTCTCAGTTTACACCCCTGGGCAACCTATCCGACGACCTTGACGTGACTTTGCTGCGTAAACGATCTAGGCGAATATCTACGACTTCGATGAACACCTTGAAGAATGGCCCTATGGAGGATATCACTGGTGTTTCAGATGACACGAGGGGAGGTGGGGAGGGAAGGGGGCGAAGGAGGGCACAGTCACGCGGGGGCTTTTCGGGTGGGGGCAGCATAGGGCCTTCAGGGAACGCCGTCTCCCGCTCATTCATGGCCAACACTTCCGTACCGGCTGCGAGACAAGGTCGTATTCGGGCAACCTCCAAGGTTCCCTCGCATGGCCTTTCACCAGGCTCTTCGTCTGTGCCGGCCACCAAATCGATTTCGACGCTTTATTTCGATCACTCTCAGCGGACCTTGGAGAGGGTCGTCAGGTCGCGTCTTGTGGAGACGTTTATAACAATAGCTGTCCCGGGGCCGCCACGTCTTTCGCCATCACCGCCGTCGGTCAAGGGAAAATCGAGATCTCGTGCCGAGAGTGGACCATCGTCTTCCATTGAACCCTCAAATGCCTGGAGACGAGCAGGAACAGCCCGGTCTGTCAGTACAGGAACGTCGAAAATGCACTCTATCCCTATGGCCTCGCACACGACTTCGCGTCTATCCGTGCCAAACGGTAGATCACATGCACAATCCATGGGAAGATCTTCGTCCTCACAAGCTACGAAGACACATAGGGTGACATCTTCCGCACCATTACAAAAATCTTCGAGCCATCAGTCCTCCCTTCCGTCTTCCGCAGAAGTATTGGTGTTCCCTGACGTTCCGAATTACATCTCACCGATACACCGTCCTTCGACAAATCCACTTTACAGCCTCGATGCGTCGTCTCAGTTCGATTTTTCAGAGCGCACGAACCTTAGCGCGGACAAGCTCCGAATACAACTATGGACCAAAGTCGATCACCGCTCCATGCATTCGGGAAACGTCAAGGGTAAACAAAGGGACACTGGCGACGTCGGCGGTGGCGCTTCTGGTCCACGGTGGAAGGTGTTGGAAGAATGGGACTTTTCTTTGACGGATTTGATACCACTATCCCCCGAAGTAAGTCCGGGTGACCGATACAGTGAACCCGAGCTCACTCGTTACATCGCTTTCATAAGCTCGAGAACCATCCGTCGCAGTTGCCGTCGAACACGCTCGTAATGACCTTCCTGCAGAGTGGCCAAAGCTTTCATTTGCCACCTCCTGCCTGGTCTCGCTCGCGATCTCAATCCCGGTCACCGTCTCCGTCGGGCTACAACACGGACCCAGAAACGGAAGGTCACAAACTCCAAGCTATTCCTTCAATATCCCACGACATGATTCGAAATAGCCAGTCGCTATTAGGTATTCAGCGGAGATCTCGTAAATTGGACACAAGGACGGCCAATTTAGACGGGCTTCTGGAGTAAGAAGACCCGAATGAATGGATGCGCATCGCCTAACTCGCTCGCTTTAGACTAGCCACTCTGCAAGCTTGTGTACAAGACACGGAAGAGACACTCCATGATGTTATTAAAGAAATTGATCTTTGTCTTGCGAAAGATCATGCTTTAATTTTGGTACGTACACGGGTGCAGGGTTGGGGTGTTATGTAATTGCCGTGACTTGACCCGTATTTTCACAGAAACGCGAAGCCTCCGAACGTCAAACGCGCATCGAGGACCGGCGGGCCGAGACGCAAGCCATAATTGAAGGATCAAATCGTTGTATGTCGAGATCATGCTTCCTTCATTTCGCCACGTCACACGTGTTTGAACTTCTTCTTTAGTGCGTGACGACCTCGCCACGCGGCGTTTGCAGATCCAGAGCCGGAGAGACTGTCTCGCAAAGGCGAAAGCGCTACAAGCCCAAGATGTAACTCTGCTCTCAGACAAAATTGCAGAAGTCACCGAGGAGAGGTAGATGTTGCCCAGCTAGCCTTCTACTCCGCGTTGACGCATCCCAATTTAGGAACAATCTCATTGCCGTCCGAAATCGCCTTCCATCCATCCGAACCTCACTCATATCGACACTCGCTACCATATACCCAATTGAACTTTTGTCCACATCGGAACTCCTTTTTACGATTCTCGATGTTCCTTTACCCATTCCTTTTAACTCCCATGAGCCCGCGCCGCCACTGTCGCTTTCATCTCACAAGGAAGTCACAGAAGAATCGGTGGCGACAGCTTTGGGATATGCGGGCCAACTTGTGCAACTCCTTTCTGTGTACATGGGGAAAGGCCTGGTCTACCCAATGACGTATATTGGGAGTAGGAGCTTGATTAGAGACAACATCTCAGCGATGGTTGGCCCGCGAATGTATGCAAGATCTTTTCCCGTAAATCGCTTCGTCGACTGACATGATTTAGGTTTCCACTCTTCTCCAGAGGCGTGGATACATATCGGTTTGAGTATGCGGTGTTCCTTCTTAACAAAGATATAGAAATGGTAAGTGTGTTCCGATCCAAGGTAGTGGCAGTTCTCACAGGTGCCTCAGCTTATGGCAGACCGAGACCTCCGAGCGCTTGATATGCGACATACGTTACCTAATCTGAAAAATCTACTACTTACGCTTACTGACGGGGAGTGTGCAGGTGCTCGGTGAGTGAAATAGCGTAATCTCCGTTTGATGGTTCTGATGCGGCGGTCCAAGTAACCCGCGGTATTGGGACTCACCGTCTACGGTGGGACTTGCCACGCCCCCTCGCGCGGCATCATCTCCACATGCCAGCAGCCGAGCATCCTCGACGCCGAGGGCGGGGCAGAGTCCAAGTGTATCGATTGCCGAGCTGCCTGATGAGCCAAACGCCTCTGCAAGCAGTGGTGCGACCACGCCCAAGGCTGGTCCAGGCGAAGGAGGCACGAGCACGCTTTCGCGGTACTCGAAGCTGTCCCTCGGATTTCCGCCTCTCCCGGGGTTCTTTCGCTCACGCCATTCACCCACTAATTTACAAGGGTCGGCGGACTCCGCGACAGACACAGAAGAAGAAGCGGGCGGTACATGTGCGGATGCATTGGAGGGTGTAGAGTGTGGAAAGGGAGAGGACGATGACGATCGGCGGACGATCAAAGGCGTGATCGTTGACACTGGGGAGCAAAGCGTGGTCTCGAAGGCGAGGCGAGAAAGGGATGGACAGGTACTACCGAACGGTGAAGTGTCTGCAAAGGAAAAGATCGATGCAACGTCGCTGTCGAGCGTCGTTTGTGCCGATTCCTTTGTTTGAGTTCTTTACCCGACTAGCTCGAAACGTTGGCATCGTCCCGCGAAATGCCCCCACAAAAACCGCGAGATTACGTTCAGGTTGGCATGGCGCGATTAAAGTAAGCGCGACGGAGGACTCGGATGCAAGGGAGTGAATTAGTAAAATGGTGCAAGCGGCGTCCCTAGCACCCTGTCGCCGGTCCCGGTCGAATTACTCAACCGCCGATCGCTTGGAGAATTCAATAGCGGCTAAGTCAAGCGGGCATGAGTCGGACCCATCGACGGGGGGTGCAAACAAAGTTGTAGTACTACTACGGTAGTCAGGTAGTAACTGATTGTAAGTTATGTCGAAATTTCTGTTTCATTTGCATGGAGAGAGACATATCTCAAGAAGCGGACTTTGAAAAAAAAGAAAGAAAAAAAAGGGCCTTTTTTGATCCCCACGCGCTACCGAAGTGCCTTAAATTCGCTGGTCCCAGCTGCTCGACATCTCCAGCCGTCCTCTCTTGCATTGTGCTGCAAAAAAACCCTGGACAACTTGAAAAGGTATGTCCTCCTCCTCGTACTTCGGTGTCCTACTTGACTCATCCCTCATGAGCCCTCCTCGGCCGCATTGTATCATCACTTCATTCTAGAACGGCTCAAAATTGGCTTCAAGGTTGGTTCGCTACAGCAGGCTTCGCGTCTCCCTTCTCATTTGCATCCCCCCCTCGCAGGATTACCACTGTGCAACAGTTTAGCATTACTGTTTCCTAATCTCGTTTCTTCGTTCAATTTGTTTTCTGTCTCCTACTTCTTCCGGAAGAAAAGTCGTCCTCCACTTTACTATTCGAGATGAACACTACTGAAAACATTACTGCTTCTGCCGATAATCGTAACTCGGACGGGAGAAAGCAGAGCCCGCCTGCTTTCCTCGACCTCGCAGACTCGGTATGTCCCCTTCCGTGAAAGCGCCCGTCCCTGAATTAGAACCGTTCGCATCAGGCTGCGAGGCTGGGTACTAACATGCCTGACATGTCAGCTGTAAGTCTCTTTCTTACCTACCCCACACCCCCTTCTCCTCATCTCATCGTCATTCCTCGCGAAGCGCGTCGAGCTGAAACGTTTGGAACACGAACGTCAGCGCGTCATACAGCGGAAGATGTTCGAAGATCAGATGCGGGTTTTGGAGCAGCAGCAAGCGCAAGAGCTGCTCAGCATTCCCTACGACCCCGTTGGCATAGCCGTCTCGGCCCCGACTACCCCACCCCGGGTCAATGCGGTCTTGCACGGAGACAACTTCATCAAGTCTGCTCTCTCCCACTCTTCTGTCGACGTGGACGTTCTTTCCAAAGCCGTCGGCTCAGCCGTTGCCGACAAGCGCAAGTCTGTTGCTTACGCACCCTCGGTCGATCTCTCCCCCGAGCTTGGGCATGCTCACGTCGTCGTCAACGGGCAATATAACCGTGCAGGTGCCAAGAGCATGCCGGCTAGTCGTCGTACTTCTACGAGTAGCAACGACGAAGACTTGATGGAGCATTTCCGAGGGATGGCGCTCTCTGGTGAAAGATCTAACCGTGCCACGCCAAGCCCTGGCGCAATTGCGATGGCTAGAGGCCAGTACGACGACGACGACCATGCGCATCTCGGTCAACAGTACAATGTTGGCATGATGCTCGACGAGCAGTTGGACCAGGAGATGCACAGTGAGTTTGAACTGTACCATTTTTAGTTTCGTCATGTCTCATGTGATAAAGATGCCATGAGGAATCTCCCGACGTCGGATAATGACAAGTTCACATCCTTTGCGAACAAGGTACGTTTCACATTCAAGCGTCGTGTAGCCTTTTTTTTAATTTTAATTTTTTTCAGATTTCGACGTCCTCTGCCGCATTGGATCTCGCCCACCGTCCGCAGACCTCTCCGCGTAACTCTTTTGCAGCTCGAGGTGAAAAACCGTCGGAATGGCCACAGTTCGTGAGCAATCCCCGTGGCCCAGACGGCTTGAGTTCCAGGAACGATCGTCGCACTGTGACGAATCCGACCATAGCGTTGACCTCTTCGATGGATCTTAATGGGAATCTTGCTGGCACAGTCTCGGGGACTTCCACACCTCACATTGGCCACTCGCAGATGAATCTTCATTCAGCTGGTCCACCGATTTCTCGTCGCAGCTCTCCCTCAGGTGGACTTGACGGTTTAGGCTCTGCGACACGATCTGTCCCTGCTACGCCTTTGTCCGTTGCCAATGGTAGCAATCATCTGTTGCAAACACCGGGCACACCGCGCACTCCGGAAGGCCAAAACCTGAGTGGCCGACTGTCGTCGCAAGGCAACCATCATTTCGATGAGCCCGCGAAGAACGAGATTCAGCCGTCGTTATCCCGGCTGCCATCGGGTCAATTCAGTGATTCTGGCTTGTCGTTCGAGGTATTTTGATCACTCGCTGTTTGCTGATTCCAAGGTTTCTTATCATTCTCATAGCAGTACGGTGCTGACTCGGTGTATGGCCTCGCCGGTCAGACAGACAGTTCTCGCTACGGCGCTTACAATTTTGACGCGGCGGCGGCGGGGCGGAACGGTTCCGCAGGCAACGGTACGAGTGGTTCGACTGCGCTTTACCATCACAACGGTTCTCGTTATGGTCTTGGGAGGGGCGGTGGTGGTGGCGGTGGTGGTGGATCTGACGGCAAGATGAATGGTCTTCACGGTGCCAAGCACAAACGCGGTGATATGGATCGTAAGTTCCTGATTTTAACTGATCTAGGCACCTCGGGTCAATTTTTTTCTCTAGTTAACCGGTTTGCGGGTACCCGCATTGAAGACTTGCAGGGTGAAATTCCTGCGTTGTGCAAGGATCAGCACGGTTGTCGGTATCTTCAAAAGAAGCTCGAAGAGGGTGTTGCAGAGCATCGTGATATGATCTTTCGTGAAACCTTCGGTCATTTTGCCGATCTGATGACAGGTGGGTGATCGAATGTTTTACGTCAACTGTCATACTTATTCGGCGAAGATCCATTTGGTAACTATTTGTGCCAAAAGCTCTTGGAATACTCCACCGACGAACAACGGAACGTGATATGCGAATCGGTGGCGCAAGACCTGGTCAACATATCGCTGAACATGCATGGCACTCGCGCTGTACAGAAAATGATTGATTTCCTGTCCACTAGACGACAGGTAAGTCTGATCCATTCCTTTTTTTCTCTTCCAGACTTACGGGAGAGTTCAGACTGATCAAACATACAATATTCAGATCCACTCCATCATTGTCGCGCTGAGCCTTCATGTTGTCGTCCTTATCAAAGACCTCAATGGCAACCATGTCATTCAGAAGTGTCTCAACAAGCTCGCCCCTGAGGACAACCAGGTACTTGTGGCACTTCCATCAAGACCGTCCCTGTTCTTACGTTTCTTGCTCGCAGTTCATCTACAATGCTGTGGCTGCTAACTGTGTCGAAGTTGCAACTCACCGCCACGGATGTTGTGTTTTACAGCGATGCATTGATCACGCTTCTGATCACCAGCGTGTTCAGCTCGTGAATGAGATCACTTACAATGCTCTCACGCTGGTTCAGGACCCTTACGGAAACTACGTGAGTGTTACGAAACATGTGTTGTCACGTTGTGAGCTTTATTCTCGTTTATTAGGTCGTACAGTATATTTTGGACCTGAACGACAACCGATTCAGCGATGCTGTGATTCGTCAGTTTGCAGGGAACGTGTGTGCGCTTTCTGTCCAGAAGTTCAGTTCCAATGTCATCGAGAAGGTCAGCCGCGGTGTCGTGCTGGGCTACCCATTTCTAAGTGTGCTTTACAGTGCGTTCGTGTGGCCGAACATAGCACTAGAAAAATGCTTATCGAAGAGTTACTTAACCGTTCTCGCCTGGAAAAGTTGTTGCGGGATTCGTATGGCAACTACTGTGTTCAAGTCGGTGCTTCTTTCTATTGCAATAACGATTACTGATGAGGCCTAGACTGCACTCGATTATGCGGAGCCAAACCAACGAGCTCTCCTTGTCGAGGGTATCCGACCAGTCCTCCCGCTTATCCGCAACACTCCTTACGGTAAACGCATTCAGAACAAGCTGCAACGCGAGCATGTGGATACTTACAACGGCGGATATCACGGACATCAAATGATCATGAACGGCCAGGCGCTCGGCCTAGGGCATCCTTCCGTTGCTGGGCGCCACCTGCCGCAGAACATTCACCCGAGCGGCCCGATCGCAGAGATGTATGGATCTCAGGCGAACCTGTACGGAATGCAAGGACAGGCCGCTTATGGCCACACGCACTTGGCGCCTCCTCAACTGCATGGTCTGCAAGCACGCTCTATTGATGGATATGTTTTGCAGACCAACTCGCCTCATAATGCCAGCTTGACACCCCCACATACCCACGCCGCTGCTGGCTATTCTGGTGTGTCGGCGTACGCTAACGTGAGCTTTGGCAACGTTGCACTCGCAGGATCATTAAACGATCCCTACCAGGGCTATGGATACGGAATGTAAACGAGGGGTTTCGTCCGCCGCGTTATCATTGATCACACCGCAACCTTCCAGCCGATCGTTAATGTCATATTTCTATGTATATTCTATCTCGCTTGCGTTCGACGCCCGATACCTCCATTTGTTTGTTGCTGGCCTCTCCTCGTCTCCCTGGAGTACCCTATGGGCATCGGCCGACCTCGATCATATCTCTCGCGCACTTGTACTCTGGTCCGGCATACACATTCCAAACCCGTAGCTATTACTTGATCTTGCTTTCAGAACGTTGCCATTTGTCTTGCCCCCTTTTCTTTCTTACATTCCCCTATCTGCCGCATTTGTACAGCCTTAATCTTCCACTCATCTAAAGCAATGTCTGTTTAATGGCGAACCATGCCGCACTACCGTGTGTACTTATTGTGCAATTTATGCGTCGTTGCTTTCTGGATCTAAATTTACTGTTTCCGTTTGCTTGAAGACCGTCGGTTACATTATATGTCAATGTCAACGCCAGCAGTGAAGTATTCCGTCTTGCCCCACCGGCAACTCCCGTGATTTAAATAAGACTCGGATCAAAAAAAGTTCTTGCTCCACAAAAAAAAACAAACAAACACGCGCTCTTTTGAACATCTCACTTTCCTTCCACGACTCAATCCAATGCTCGCATCTGCCCTTGCCTTGGGCAGCGTCCTTCTTTCCGGCGTGCACGCCATCCAGTCCGTATCACGGGCGGGCAGATACCTCTACACTGCCGACGGTAATCGGTTCTACATTAAAGGTATCGCATACCAGGAGCAAGGTCAGCAGCCTCTTCACACCTTGTCGCATCGCAGTTTGACTCACATTTCCCCCTAGGTGCGGTCTCTTCCGACCCGAATAGCCCCTTCCTCGAGCCGTCCACCTACATCGACCCGCTGTCAAATGGCACTAACTGTCAACGAGACTTGCCCTACCTCCAACAACTTGGAGTCAATACCATCCGTGTCTACAGCGTCAATTCGGCCCTTAACCACGACACGTGCATGCAACTGTTCAGCGGTGCCGGAATTTATACCATGTCAGTGATTGGCGGCGCCCATGTCCGGCGAGTACTGACCGTTGCGCAGTATTGATTTAGCTCTGCCCGTGAATGGCTCCATCAATAGAGCTTCCCCGGCGTGGACCACCGCCCTTCAAGACCAGTATCTTGAGACCATTCAAGTCTTTTCAAAGTACGACAACGTTCTGGCCTACAATGTTGGAAATGAAGTCGTCACCGCACCGAACGAAACGGTCGCAGCTACCTTTGTAAAAGCAGCTGCTCGCGATATAAAGGCGTACCTGTGAGTGTCGTGCCTAGGCTGTGCCCCCTGTCCTCTGAATCAAATTTATCTCAGCACCTCTGTCAAATCGTCCGTTCTCGTCGGATATGCTGCTATTGACGGCGACCCGTCCTGGATACTTCCCCTTGCTGAATATCTCTCCTGCGATCCCTCGGGCGGTAATTCTGGTTCCACTGCAATCGATCTCTACGGGCTTAACAACTAGTACGTATCTCAACTCTAACTTTGTATCCGAGGTGCCTGACACCCGCGCAGTCAGTGGTGTGGAACCTCCACATTCCAAGCGTCGTATGCTGGGACGGAGGCTCTTTACTCGGCCTACAATGTCCCTGCCTACTTTAGCGAGTTTGGTTGCCCCAGCACTCCCGTGACGGACTGGAGTGAGGTCGGGGCTCTTCTCAGCTCTAATATGTCTTCTGTGTGGTCCGGTGGTATTGCCTTCTCTTACTTCCCTGCGACGGCGTCAAATGGAGACTACGGGATCGTTTCGATCTCCTCTGACAGTAGCACAGTCACCGTCAATGGGAACTTCAACAACCTCAAGACCCAGTATGCCGCGGCATCGCCTCCTAATTCACCCTCGCAGAGCGCAGCTGGCTCGACAAAGTACCCCTCCTGTCCACAACAGAACTCGACTATGCTTGCTTCCACCACCTTGCCCCCTACACCCAATCTCGCTGCTTGCAACTGTTTGGAGAACAACTTGAGTTGCCAGTTCACTCCAGCTACTTCGAACTACAGTGCAATTGTCGGGTCGTTGCTTGATTACGGTTGTAGTCTGCTTGGGCAGTCTGGCAGCAGTTGCGCTGCCATCTCGGCCAACGGCACCAGCGGCGTGTACGGGGCAGTGTCTGGCTGTGATCCAAGTGCGTAGTGATTTTTCATGCGTCATGAGTTGGACCTCTGATGATTTCCGTAGCTGTCATGTTGTCCTGGGTAATGACCCAGTACTATCTCGGCAACAACAACAATGCGCAGTCCTGCAGCTTTAGCGGGAATGGCACCGTCAACAGTCAGGCACCGTCGAGCACCGGTGCATCCAATGCGGCTATTTCGTCCTGCTTGGCTAGTGCGACTGGCACTTCCGTCCCCACGGTTCCCTCTGGCTCGGGCGGTAGTTCTGGTGGTTCGGGTTCCTCTTCTGGCCACAGTGGTGCCGCTGCGCTGGATACGAAGGCTTTGGTAAGTGTTGTCACGTTGGTAGTGGCTGGAGTTGTGAGCGGGATGTGGAGCCTGTCATGAGACAACAACAAAATCTCTTTTTTTTTAAATTTCTGTGGACATATCTTGGACATTTCGGACATTTTAGTATTTAGGAAACTGAATAATTTTTGTGTGATGAGTCAGATTATTATATAAAAAGTTGCGAGTGTTTGTGTCGAAGAAGCGCCAGTCTCTTTTTACCGCGATGGGTCCAAACGCACACAGCACTGACTGGAGTCTGCACGACGACGAGTTCGATACAGCGATGGGACCTGCTACCACACGCGAAATAGACAACGCTACAGGCGACGTCCAGCTCGACGACGCTGGACCACCTGCAGATTTGGTCGCTAGCAAGTCTTTTGAAGAGCCCCACGGTATCAAGACAGAATCTACTCGTGAAAAACAAGTCAAGGTGCTTAGGTCTTATCCTCTTGTTTTTGCTCTTTAGTTCCTGCTCTGCTGCTCTTGTTGTCTCCTGTACTCTGCCCTCTTTGCGTTGCTCTGCGCAGTTCGCTCATCTAGGGGCTACACTGCCAACTGGCATTTGGACTGCGATCTGACCTTTTCGGCGCAACGATTGGTTCCCCTTGTCTACTTGCATGCTTCTCTGGACCCGTGTTCTGCTTCATGCTCTCGCCTCTTCTTGTTGTCGCTTCCCTCCTTCGTCTGGGCCCGGTATTGAACTCTGCGCCACTTAGCCGAATAAAATTTACATCGGTGGTCTCCCCGAAAATACTCGCCCGGAGGACCTGCGAAACTGCTTTGGAAAACTTGGCGAGATCATCACCATCGAGCTCAAGTGAGTTTTTCGGTCTGTCTACGAGGGGGCTCTCGTTGACGCCCACTTTTTTTCTTCTTCTCACAAGACTCGGGTATGGCTTCGTGGTAAGATGATGCGGTCTTGCTTTCGCTTTGTGTTTATCGTTGACGTGTCTGGTGATTGGTTTAGGAATTCGAGAGCAGAGAAGCTGCAGAAGAAAGCATCACCAGGTACAACGATGGGTACTTTATGGGCAACAAAATCCGAGTGGAGGCTTCCCATAGCCGTGGACGAGCGTTCAAACGGCCTGATGATCCTGGTGCATGCTTCAAATGCGGTGAGAATGGCCATTGGGCAAGGTGCGTGCGCTGCTTTTCAGTATTGAATACCAACTTGACATGTCATGACAGGGAGTGCCCCAATCCGAGCACTCAATCGTGAGTGTTCATTACTGTCGTTTATCATTCGTCACATCTGAGCGTATTTTCAGTGATAGGCGTGGTGGTCCCGCGTATGATTCGTCCTCGCACGATCGCAGTTATTCTGGCCGTGATTACAGTCACCATCAGTCCAAGGATTCTCACTCTTATCGAGACGATTATCCGCGTCAGGCAAGCTCGAGGGATGATCGCTACTATGAACCTGCTCCGGCTGCAGCCCCTACGTCCCGAGATCAACGCCGGGCCGTGACACCACCTCGCGAGCGTCGCGACCCTGCTCCTTCACGTCGTGAGTATGATGACAGTGCGGTGCGAAGTCCCCCTCCCCCGCAGGCTGCGTCTCGTTACGAGCGAAGTGGACACCACAACACTGAGAGGGAGTACACTTCGAGTAGGGCACAGCCTCATCGCGATACGGCCGAGAGATACGAGAGGCGGGCTCCTTATCCCGAGGATAGAAACGCGTCATTCTCACAGCAAGCTGGACGGGCCCGAACTCCCCCTGGGCCTCCGCCAGCCGCAAGAGAGGAGTATGACAAGCCGGCTCGGTAAGAAATTAATCCGCTCCGCCCGTTTACAAATCAATAATTGTCTGCAGGAGCAACTATCAAGGGTACGAGAATCGCAGGCGGGCGGTGACGCCACCACCTCCTTACCCAGGCAGTGGCGCAAACGGGTCTCGTTCTCGGTATGTCGAACCCTTGCGCTTATCGCTCTATGAATTTACATAACATCCCTTTTCCCAGACGCCGCTCAATCAGTCCACCCCCGCGATATGATTCGAGATATGGTAACCAGCCTCACGCTGACAATGATAGATATGGCACTGCGCGGGAAGGGGCACGCGTCAGAGATTATCACCGCAGCAATCGCACCGAGGAATACAGCCACAGGCGATCCTAATCTGACTAAAAGTGGCTTGGACCTGTAGAGTGTAATTTTGCTTGTCGTTTCGTCTCATCTCCGCTATCTAAGTACTCGAATCGTCTGCTACGTTATGCCGAATGCTTCACCATGGCCAGCAGTGCCTCCTTATCATTGCTCGCGTACACCAACGTCCGAAAGACCCCATCCTCTTTCTGCAAAAGCTGGTTTGGGGTGTCGAGCTCGACCTGTGGAGCAGACGTTAGTTATGAACGCACCCCGCTGCTCTTGGCCCAGTCCTTGGTTTCAAAGACTTACGATACGCCCTGCGTCCAAGACCATCTGTCAATCACTCGTCAGCGTGACTCATGCATCCCAGGAACAACCACGATAACGCACGATGCGGTCGGTGTCCATGATTGTTTGCAGCCTGTGGGCGATAATAAGTTGGGTGACCCCTTTCATTTCTCGGAGGGTCCTGTGAATGATGGCGTCCGTCTCGTGGTCTGAAAAAAAAAAAAAAAAAAAGAGTCAACAGGACAACTCTTTCTGACCTTCGAGTATACATTTACATACCTATCGCAGACGTGGCTGGCGGCACAAAGGGGGAAAGTTGGATCAACGACCCGGGACGCGAAGAAGGAAAGCGGTACCTTCGTCGAGGATGAGCAGCTTGCTCTCTCGCACCATCGCACGCGCTAGCGCCAGGATCTGTCTCTGACCGACGGAGAGATTAGATCCTCCGGCCGTGACGGCAGTGTCGAGCGTGAGTTTGGACCTAGTGTCGTCGTCGTCGTCGTCGTGGCTCGACTGTTGCAGCTCAGAAAGACCCGCGGCTCGGACGGAGTCGTTCAGGATCGCATCGTCGAATTGATCGAATGGGTCGAGGTTTTGGCGAATCGTTCCATCGAGGAGTTCAGCCTGTGGGTTGATATCAAAATCAAACGTAAGTTCCGTTTTTCCCAATCCAACCAAAATAAATAAATAAAAAGGAGATGTCGTACGGATTGAGGGATGACGGTCAAACTTGAACGTAGGGCCTCGAGCTCGATGGACGAGGTGAGGATACCATCGTAATACACCTCGCCTTCGGTGGGAAGGCAGCGCAGGAGAGAGAGCGTGAGCGAGGTCTGTTTTTACGGTGGTGAGTCTTGGGCGGGCAGAACGAGTCAAGGGAAATTCAGTACCTTGCCGCTTCCAGTGCGACCGACTGCAAGGTCTTTAGGTATTTCCGTGATGAGCTGGAGGAGAAGAGGTACGCACCGACACCGATTCGCTCTCCGGAGCGGATATGGAACGACAGGCCACGGAGTACATCGGGACCGTCCTAGAAAGTTGTTTGGCTATGGTTTTCACTGGAGAAAAAAAAAGGGACTGCTGACACTAGAGTAGCGAGCAGACAGTTTTTCCACTCGCAAGTCTCCAGAAGCTGGCCAGTATGCGGGTGGACTGGGTTTGCTGATCGGCTCGGTCTCCTGTTCGATGCTCATGTAGCCCGCAATACGTTCGAGACTGAGATAGTAGAACATCATTATCTCAACTAGCGCATCTCTAGCTAGTCCTGGGACCCTACCTGTTTCCTGAAAGTTCAGGTCAGTACAACCAGTCACGCCTGTTATCGGTAGTAATGTCATACCGTTGACTTCCGTCTCGTTGTATTTTATTATCCACCAAAGGATGTGCGCACTCAATTCAACTGAACAATGAGGGCGTCAACGAGACACAGCAACTTCGTGCGATCAAGCCACGCACCTGCCATGGCCATAGAAAACCCGACGTTAGAAGGGTTGATGTTGTGGTGCGCGTACATCATATACGCTGCCAGTGATGCCACGAACAAAGCTCCGAGAGATTCCAGTCTAACGAAGACCCAGCTGGGTGATATCAGCACGATAATCAAGTCCAGTGTCTGCATTGCCTTCTCACCAGTTGAGGGCATGAAAGGTACGGGCCACCCTGGTATAGTGGTCGATGGACGAATGGTACTTCTGGACGAACACACTTTGTGCACCAAAGGCGCGGACGGAGACTAGGAGGACATGTCTCAGAAGTCGTTCCCTATGATAAACAAGCGACTTACTCAGGCCACTAAGGGCAGCACTCAAGTGTGCTAACATGGGCGACTTTGCATTGCTGAGCTCCCGTTTGACACTTAGCTCAGCCTTCATGTACGCCTGTCCGTACCAGGCGCCAATGCCAGCAACGATCAAGCTGGGTAGTGCAAAAGGCGGGGCAAAGTAAAGCAGAACAGCGAATCTAACTAGCATCACCAAGGTGGTCTCTATCAACTGCGAGAGGCACTCGGGGAACATCCCGTCCACTGTGCGAGTCAATGAAAAGATCGTAGGCATAAACGCAAATGGGTACCTGTTCCAATGTCCTGAGTAGATCGTGTGATGACTCTAGCGATGGGGGTCGTGTCCAACCACCTGAACGTCGCTCCAAATATCCGCTCCATGAATCGGTCATGGATTGTCTTGGAGGCTCTTATCATGCCAAGTACTTTGGTCGTGCACGCCAGCACATACAGGACTGAAGTACTGAGCGTAATCAGTGCAAAGATCATGATGTTACTAAGAAAGGATTTCAAACGCGTTTCAAACAAACAGAGATGAGGACCTTACTATCCAACATTGACCGCGCGTGGTCCTTGGTATTGCTCGACCCAGTAACCAAGATACCACGGTTGAGCGGTAAGGCTGACGTGTGTAGCAATTAGACTGATGATATACAAACCGCCATTCAAAATGGGCGAGCGACCTCCCCAACCGAGGAGGTAGAGGAGAACTAGAACCAAATTCAGTGGAGGAGAAAGATTTTGGAGGGGAATCACTGTTTACTTGCTGACCAACTAACATGACCCTCAGCAATCTCTTCGGCTGTTGTCAGCGTCCCGCACTCGGACACACCAGCTACTCCAGCTGATACGATCTTGGTCTCCAACGAAGAGACGCCATCACTCGAACCATCGACCTCAAGCACCTTGCCTTGGTCCGCATCGGGGACATTCGCGTCTCCGCCGTCGTCAGGCTCCAATGGCCCGTGACTTTGGACTTGGCCCTTGTTGTCCAGAATCACCAAGTATCGGGCGATATCGCGGACAAGTGATACGTTGTGGGTCTGATCACATGAATTCAGAAGGCGGACTCGGAGGCAAATACGATTCACTATACATACCGCCATGATGATGGTCCTACCCTTGGCCAGCTTGCCTCGGAAGTAGTGATTGACGATCCAGTGGCTAGTGTGGACATCCAACGCTGCGAAAATCTTTTTGGGGCTCGTCAATGCCTTGAGTTTTACATTGCCAACTTTCTCACATCATCCAGGAGAAGTATTTGCGCAGAGGAATAAACAGCCCGTGCCAACGTTATTCTCGCCTGTTCCGTTGTCAGCTCAATCCCACAAAACACTCACGCGCTTTCGCTTCACCTTCTGTCCCCCACTATCACTCTGGCGTAAGGAACACGTAAGAAATGTCCAAGAAACACGAACCTCAGCGTTACTCCCTTTTCTCCCACTTCAGTAAGATCGCCATTTTCCATGCGCTCCAGGTCTGGTTCTAGTGCACACTGAAACAACACTATACGCGATTTTAATTCATTAGACTTGTGCTGATGGAGATAACATATAGCAACCGACCCTCTGTGTACCGCTCTTGATCGAAATCCGAGCCAAAGAGAATATTATCCTATTTTCTGATCAGATAGCTCAACCCTCTCCTACAATCTGGCACTCACTCGAATGGTCTGGTTCAGTATCCATGACTCCTGAGCAGCATACGCGACACCGAGATGCCGGGGAAATTTGCGCCATGACAAAAGTCCAATTGGGTGAAAATGCATCTCTCCAAGAAGGGCCATGAGTAACGACGTTTTTCCTGAACCCGTCGGTCCCGTAATTAGATTCAATCCATTGTGCATGAATACGAGTTCGTCGTGGATGTCGAGGGTAAAGCGTCTGTGACGAGGGGTTGATGCACCTGATAGGTTGGGTTGTGCCTTGGTCCAAGAGAAAGTGGCATGCGAGATCCCGATAGTATCAACGGCAGTGTCAGTGTCGTCAAGTTCATCTTGTGCAATCCCGCTTTCATTGTCTCTTGGAGGTTCACGAATGACGTCATTCTTGAACGGATTCAGCGACAACGAGTGGTCAAATCAAGTTCAATACACACGATTGATAGGAAGGCATTGATGCGTTCAAGTGCGACCTTTCCTGGAGGACATTGTCAGTTCGCAGCTGAAGCGTAAAGGGGATGCGCAGGACCTTGGATGAAGGAAGGTACAGTATCCGCCACCACGTGGATTTGCATTTGGAGGATGTCAAACACTACATGGTCGATCGATCACTGACATCTAGATGGATGATGCAAGCGACGCTTACCGGCAATTGACGAGAATACAATGGATGCTGAGGGACATTGTCATTAAAGATTCACCGAACAATTTGATCACTTGCCCGTGAGATTCTTCTTGGCGACCAGCGTCTACCATATATGCACTTAAATAATCGACAGACTTGAGCCTACATGGGAAACTCACGTAGACAGAGTAGGTGACCAGCATGACGATGATTGGTATAGTGAAGCTATGAAAAGGTTATGATGATGGCCCATTCGCCTCCGGATCGGCAGATAGACACACTTGACGATGATATTCAGAATTCGAAGCATATTGCGCTTCTTGATCCAGGCAAGTTCTTCCGCACGTTTGTCCTGAATTCTGCTACTGATCTTGCGCTCCCATCCAAAGAGCTTGATCATCCGGAGAACATTCATGACTGAGTTGAGTTAGAACCCGGAAACGCGTGCGATGGGGAGCTAAAATCGTACGCACCGTCGCTCACAAGTTGCACCCTACCATCAGTCTGTGGACGTGAGCACCAAAAAAAGCTCGACACAAATAAAAAGAACCTTTTTCATCTTTTCTACTTCTACACCTTGAAACAGGCTGAGCAGATATCCAGGGACCGGGAACAGCACCACTATAGCCACGGCGCCAGCCAAAGCGCTGTGTCGCGTCAGTCAGAGAATGTTATCGGAGTAATTTAACTTACCTCCAGCCCAATATGCTGTAAAGAAAGGCAATGCACAAGACGATCTGTACAGGAACGCCAACCCCTTCCGAGTCATTCCCTCAGCATCCTCATATCAACAAGTATGTCTCTAGCGGCTTACCAGTCGTAATTAAATCCTTAGCGTCCGTGACACTCTTCAGATCTACCGTCACGTGATTGTTGATGGTCCCGACGAGGTTGGTTTGAGTCGCTTGACTGTCCGACTTGGTCTTGTCTGAAAACGAGTCGTTTTTCTCAGTGCCCTGGGGTCTGATCCGCAAGGCGTGCTTGAATATGAGATCCGAAAGAAGCGCCTCCATGCATACTACCACCCGAGTCTGCAAAGCAATCAAATAAATTCACGAGATCCGGATGAATAACTTACTTCGATGAAGATGCACGTTTGGCTCGCGATAGAATACATGACCTGACTGGAGAAAAGGAGGATGATCCATACTATCGGTCGTGTAGTTGCTCCTCTTCCTTGGGTTTCCAAGTACCTAAGCAGTCGACGATGAGTAATGACAGACAACTATCGGAGAGCCAGACCCATACGTGAGGAATTGTTGCAACGCGAACGGATTTGCAAGAATTAGGATGACCTTCGCTAAAGTTATAAACACCAGCATAGCATATTCTGATGCTGGCCAACAATCAGATATTAATTAAATTCCAAGACGACGTCGAACTCACAAAAAGCCTTCAACAGACCAAAAATGATATGAGGTCTGTTGGTGTCATGAGATTCGAAATGCTATGAAAGTATTAATCTTCATTCCGGTAACATACATATGAAGCTTACGCGGGAATTCCGAGAAACTAATTCTGCAACGTGATCGTAGTCAGCGAGGGGAAACAGGGCGTCTGGAGCAAGATGCCGAGATTTAGATGCTATACTGATCAATGGGTTCAGCCACGAATAAAGCAAGAGTGACAACAAGGAGGCCGTCTGTTCTGGATGAGGTTCCTTTGGCGGTAGCTGTCGGAACGGCAAATTACGCGATGTAAGCGATGATGCTGCCAGAAACCAAGCATACGTACCGTGTCATTTACAGCTCGATGTTCGCGGGGACTTGTGAGTGGTATGACGATCCCGAGGATTCCAATTAATCCATCTTCTATTGCACTATACACATCTAGGTGGTGCGTCGATCCTCCCAAAGTAAAGAACGGCCAGAGGTCATGATATGCGATAGCCCCAAAGACATAGAGGAAGATGATATTCGTGTGTTGCGTCAACCGGCTATTCCCAAAACCAAGACCGAAAACCGAAAGTAGTGTGAGAAGCACTGCGTAGGCCTATGGCAAGCGCTGAGACGGCGTGATAGTAGCACCCAAATTGAGGTTTCGACTCACGATTGTGATGTAGAGAGTCCCAGCGACTTCACGACTACCTGGTGACTGGGTATCTTTGTGTATCCATGCAATAACAATGGTCAGCGTGAGCAATGTGGACACGATCGCCCTGGCGATACTGAAGTACACTGCCATCGGTGGTGGGTATTTTTTCAAGCTATGACCTTTGCTTTTGTCACGCTTCCTCCGTATGGAGGAAATCAACAAGATCACGAACGATCCCCCCACAAGCATCAACGGGAGAAAGTCTTCGATCTGACGTAGTCCGTCCATGATCTTGTACACTGTATATGGAGGCCCATCACTTCAAGTCGAATATGTCCCCTTGAAGAAATGGGCACCTACGAGGACGGCAACAGTTTGGTCTGTTCAAGTTTGATTGGATCAACTTGCTAAGGGGAATAGGCAAAGAAAATGTAAGATGTTTCGACTGCAGCACAGAGTTGTGTCCGAACGAGATTTCGTCGTCCCATTACGCGTCCCATTTATATGACTCGGGTAAACCTTGGCTCTAGTCATATGTAGGCGTTCCCAGCCCCATTGAGTGCACAGGTCGCGGCTACCTGATATCACACCGGAAAGGGACTCCCGCTGCGGATACATGTGCACTTTGTCCGCGGGGCTACATCGGCGCAAATACAAGTGACCGGAGCGATGGGAGGATTGGAGTATCCAGACCGTGACTCGGGCAATTTCCTTGCTGGCAAGGTCAATCGTAGCGGCGCTGCCACGCCGAGTCCCCGACTCCGCTCCATGCAAGTCAGTGTGACAGTTAGAATTGCCAGTCGTTGGGAAATCAGTCGGGTGTACATGCCAGTGTTGTGTGTAGTAAGTTACTGTTACGCCAAGTTTATTGAAAAGTAGTCCACTCGCTCAACGGTCCCTCTCCCGGCAGCTTGTTATGAACTTGTTCTACAAGTTAACTTCAGAAAAATGAAGAAATGGCAAGACCGTGTACGAAAACGAAGAGGAGGGTGAGGTTGAACAGGAGTAAAAGAAGCACAAAGCTGAAGTAATCAATCGACAAAATTATACATTTATTCGCACGGTGCCGTTTGCGTCCGAAACCCTCCTCTCAGAGGGGTCGGGGACCAGTAAAGCTTCTAGCTTGTCCTACACAGAACGGATAACTTCAAGAGAAGATACAAAGCTAAGTACACAGGCGAGACGTCCGACGATACAGTTACACAACCCACATCCTTTTCATCATTTCCTTCCACAAAATCGACATCCGAGTCGACACGTTCGACGTTCCACATCATTCAACATTGTCTAGTTGTCCGGGCATTCTGGACATCAGGATGGAAGTATCAGTCCGAATGAGCAATCACCTGGAACAAGGGGGAAAGGTGAGGTGGGGGGCAAAATAAGACTGTGACATAGATACATACATCATCATGGCCGCGGAAATGGTCTTCGTTGAGTAAACGTCCGTCGAGAATTCTCCCCATGTGTGACAATGCGAAGGGCATGCATTTCCTGCGAAGAGCCACCAAAGTCTTCGCTGCGTCTAGCGGCGACTTTTGGAATGTGTAGACGTTCTGCAAGTGCTGCGGTCGATTGTTTGGAGCGATGAACCCGTCACAGTTGACCTCAATATCCCCTTCGCCTTGCAAATCCCTCGCGTACACGCAAAGGAAACGACATAAACGAATATAGGTTTCGTAGTCCTTCAAGTAAAGCTGTCCCGCGAACACATTCAGCTGATCCATCAAAGGCGAGGAGGTCCACCCAGCGGGTACCATGGGAATATTGTAGAAGGCGAGATCGTCGCATGGCTTCATCGACTTGATGACGCGGGGCGTGTACAGATGCAGGTGAACCTTTTTGCTCGACCGGATATACGGCATGAGGTAATTGACCTCGTATGGGCTCAAAATAACAAGTACTTTTTTGTGAGCCCTCATCCCGGAGACGATCCAGAGGACGGGGCGCAAGTAGTCATCCAGCTTTCCCGACGAGCTAACGGTCTTCGCAAAGTCCATCGTTATCAATACGCATTGACTCCAGATGTGCGCCTCGTCGGAGATTTCATCCAGCATCTTGAATGCAGGGCAGAATGATTTGCTCTTCGTAGGAACAACTCCTGTCGTTATGAAATCAACGACATCTTGATGGACAGTATGGCGTGCTGGGGACACCCTTGGAGGGCGTTCCACTTGACGTTCGCGTTCAATTTCGTGGATGACTTCTCTCTCCTGTTCTTCATCCATACTGATATTGCGCAGCCTCAAGATGCCGAGCTCGACGCAGCGCTGCCGAATATCCGGAGAAGCTGACAAGAATAGGTTGATGTTGTTGTGCGGCGCGTAGAGGTCCTCCAACTTCTTCGCTTCTGGCTGAAGCCACTTGTCCGACAGTTCCTGCGAGGTCAGTTGGCCTTCACAGAAGCTGGTCCAAACAGCATATCGATCTGTATGGTCCATCCCTTGTTGAGCCCAATGAGGTGCCCGCTGCTGGATGTCATCGCACGTCTCGCGGATGGCCCAGCGTAGAATATCCATCGTGTCGACGAAATCCTTGGGGCCCTTTCTGGCCACGGAACGGATACGCCTGTCGACCTCAAGAGGTGCGAAGAACATGATAGAATGACCATGGCCAAGCTTCCGCATCCGCATGCAGCCTACGAGCCAGCAACATTTCAAGTCTACAGCGTAAGAAGTGCAAATGACACACACCTTGAACCAGACGATCTTTGGTGACTTTGGGCCCTAATGTGACTGCAGCACGGAATCCAATAGGAAACTTGATGTCGGTACCACGAGTATGCACATCGTCGAGGTATACGACGCATTGGTCTAATTGCTGTGCAAACGGAGACGAATGCAAAGGCTGCGTGCGCCCGTCACGTGTGCGCACCATCAGCTCATCGTCGTCATTGAAATGGATAGCGGCAGAAGTATGCGGGTTTATGTCCAGCCAAGCTTCCGCTAGCTCGCAGTTTTGAAGATCCAGCATCTGAGCACCGACATCCAAAAGGACGCGGATCGCGGGATCCTGTGCAGTCAGGATCTCAAGGAATTCACGTGTGTTTCGTCGTTCGCCATTATCGTGGGTCATGCACATGTAGTGCCCATTCTCCGGTTGTAAAAGATACGACAAGACCTTTGCGTTCGTGCCTCGCTGGTGATCGGGGTCACGTTGAGTGATGTGCAGTGGCAATAGATATTGACCATCATTCGTTCCCGAAAACCCTAAATCATGATCAAGTCGATGAG
>JBBPQC010000138.1:0-37201 GCA_038092295.1 Leccinum arenicola | reverse complement strand
CGTCCTCCCCGTCCTCGTCGTGTCGTGGTGATGCGTAGTCGTCGATGTCGTCGTCGTTGCCGTTGCAACGACGCCGTGTCGACGTCCTCGTGGTCGCCGTTCGCTGACGCCGTACCGCCTCCCCTTCTTCTCCCTGTCCTCGTCATGGCGTCACTGCCATCTCCCTGTCTTCCCCGTCGTCGTGGCCGTTGCAACGACGTCGTGGTCGCCGTTTATGGCGTGTCGTCGTTGTCGGCGTGGCGGCATGGACACGGATGGTCCTCCCCGTCGTCGTCGATGTCGTCGTCGTTGCCGTTGCAATGACGCAGTGTCGACGTCGTCGTGGTGGTCGCCGTTTGATAGCGCGTCGTCGTTGTCAGCGTGGACAGGACCTGGCGTAGGGTGTGGGTGAGGGGGAGAGGTGGGAGAAGGTAAGAGAGAGAGAGAGGGAGAGGTGGGGACGCACCTTGTTGCAATCGTCGTCTCCATCCGCTCCACCGTTTCCCCCGCGCATCAATCGTCATCGTTCGTCGTTGTGGTCGTTGTTGTTGTCGGCCGCATCGACGTCACGGTTGCGTGTGAGGGCTTGCCGTTGTGCGTGGCGTCTTGCTCGTCTTGCGTTGTTGTTGTCGTTGTCGTTGTTGCGACGAGGGAGAGGAGGGAGAGAAGGGAGAGGAGGGAGAGAAGAAAAGAGAGAGGAGGAGAGGGAGAGGGCGCGGACCCTCGTCGCGTCGTCGACCTGATTTGTGGCAGGAAAAACATGAGGCGAAGGCAAAGGAAGGTCGGCCCTAAACATGTGGCGTGAGAGAGTGCGCGTGCCACACTCACTATTTTCCCCTCCTTGCCAATTCCTCCCTCGCCCGTCCCCGTCCCGCTCGCCACACCGCGCCCTGTCGATATGCCGACGCTGACTACAAAGGTAAGACTTTCCGTTCGTTGTCACACCCTCCTCACCCTCCTCTTCCCCGTACAACAGCGCGACAACAACGCGCGACCATGCGTTGTCACCACGACACAATGGTAACGCTTATGGTCACGGTGAGCCCACATTGTCATCCGTGTCCCCACCCTCCTCACCCTCCTCCCTTGCTCACGCAACGACACGTCGTCGTCAACGTGCCATCACGCGAAAAACAGACGGCGCAACGACGACGACCCGCCCCCGTCGGTGAGCCGCCCCACATTGACATCCGTGTCCCCGCCCTCCTTACGGTCCTCCCTCGCTCACGCAACGACGCGTCGTCGTCAACGTGTCCGAGTAATCACTCCCGCGCACACGCTGAGCGCGCTGTTTCGGCGTCGAACGGAGATGACGCCTCTTCGACCTCGACGTCCAACTGAGATGATGTGCCCAGAAGCAGAGTGCGAGCAGATGCAGCCTCCGAACACGAACACAAGTATCCTAGGCGACCATAGCACGTGTCACTTCTCGACCTTCCCCGACTCACGCTTGTTTCCAAACGCGACACCATCGCACCACGTCTCCAACACCTCCACATACTAGTACATTTCCTTCCTTAGTCTAGATTTGTTCCTATTCATGATCTATCATGTACAATGACAATACACTTGTTTTTCATTGAATTCTGCCCGGGTTGTGAACAATTAAAACCAGCTAAACGGTCACTGAATATATGTTACAACGAGCACTGAGCCATCAGTTAATTTCAAGCCGGTAATAAGGTCATAAATCACTGAGAAAACTCAATGAAACTCATCTAGCAAATTGCGCAAATCATTGGTTTCGTGCGGCAATGATATTCATTGTATTTCCAGTGAGATCATACATGTATGTCACGCAAAAATGCAATGACCGTTCATTGCATTATTTCCCACAGTGCAGAGACTATAGCCGATGGATCATTTTTTTGTGCGCTATGTCGACTTGAACTGGGCTGTGGGTTGCACATAGATGCGGCTGAAGCTTGAAGCGCTAACCAACCGTGCGTATAGGTTTTCATTCACACTGAGTCCATTCTTTATGGTAGACGAGATTATACCTTTGCTAGTCCGGTCCGTCATTTCACGTTCAAGCTGTTTTTTTTGTGTATCTACTGACCTCCAGCTTCTTCTGCATAGTAGGTATGTCTCCCCTCCCCAGTGCAATTTCATCATATGCTTGACTCGGAACTACTGACTGACATCATCTGGTTCTATTGTAATTCGAACATTCAGGACATCTCCTTTACTTTTTCTGTCATTCGTCATGGATCTCTTGCAAAGTCAAAGTCAGGTCCAACTCCAGCGAGACGGGTTCAGCGAGACAAAGCCAAACGACCATGTTGGAACTGATGTTCATGCCAGATCTTTTTCTGAATCATTTTCATCCGGTCACTCACTCGCGGAATCGCTTTTCCCTGGGCTTTTTGTCGGAAGGTTGTTCGACATTAGACACTTCAAGATACCGTTCTTCGTGGCCAGCTGTTTCCTCGTTGTTTGCACCTTTCTCATTGCAGAGTGCAAGGTATACTGGCAGTTTTTCTTGGCGCACGGATTAGGCTTTGGGGTAAGTTTACCTCTTGGTTTCGTGTGTATTCATTCCCATTGCAATGCCATATTCAAGTAGCTTTCGAGCGGTATATTGTTCGCACCGGCAATAGGGGTCGTATCTCACTGGTTCTCAAAACGAAGTGGCCTGGCTCTGCGTCTGAGTGCTATTGGATCATCAGTCGGAGGCACGGCATTCCCGATCGCAGCGCAGAATTTATTACCCGAGGTTGGTTATGTGTAATATTCTGTCCCTTACAACTCATCTGATAGACTTTCTAGATTTAAATGGACAATGCGGATTTTTGGATTTGTATTCATCTTAGTGCTAGGTGTAACAAACATTGTAAGTTCCCAATGCACTCCCCTTCTGTTTACCATCGGATGTTGATGGTATATGATAGTTGATGGACAGACGGCTTCCCTTTGTCGACGCTCAGGGTGGCATGTTCAACTGGGTAGCACTCAAGAACCCAGCTTACGCTGTTTATTGTGCCTCAGGCTTAACTACATTTCTTGGATTGTATACTGGTGGATTGGATATTTTGTTCTTCCATATCCTTCTCCAGTAGAGCATCTTTTCTTTTTCTTTTTCTTTTTCTGTGAGATGGCAACTATAACCTGCCTCTTAGTGCCGTCCAATTAGGTGTTCCAACCAATTCTTCACTCTATCATATCGCCATAGCACATGGCTGCTCCGCTTTTGGACGCCTTTCTTTCTGCAGGATTCCTGCAGATCGAATTGGTAAGTATTGACCTGAGAGCCGACATGACTTGATGTTGATTTGATGGACAGGCGCAATCAATGTCATGGCTCCATTTACTGCTGTAGCGGCCATCATGACGTTTGCGTGGCCGTTTGCGAAAAGTGAAGATACTCTTGTTGCAGTATCTGTAATATATAGGTGCGTAAACCATGCTACTGCTTTCCGTCTCAGATGCCGATCAGGCTCCGACAGATTTTCGTGCGGAACCTATGTCTCTCTCATCCCTGCGCCTGTTATGGAAATGGGTGCCACAGGCGATGTCGGCCGACGCACGGGTTGTTTTTCAGTTTCGCTGCTTTGGGAGCGTTGGCTGGACCACGAATATCCGGAGCCATTAGTTCTGCACAGGCGGCTTCGAGGCCGTAGGGTATTTTGCTGGTGGATGCATCGATTGCATTTCGTGCCTGAATACATTCTCAAGGCGGTCTAGGCGGAATTCTGATACTTGTTAGTGTGCTTGCTGCTAACAGCGCGGTATCTTCATCTGGGCCAATTGACTGGCAGATTCTGAATGACATCAATTCAGACACTCTGGTTGATGTGACGCGTTGGAACATACAATCCCTAATAGCGCGGTGACAATGGTCCGATGCAGCGTGTTGATTCATCTTTGTTCTCAACTATCGAGCGTTCGAATATCGGCACAACTATGGTTCCCTTCGGCCATTGATGATCCATCCATACCACGACATCTCCCGGGGTCCCTTGAGCGTTTCCTCCCCCTGTTCGCTTGGTTGAATGAGTCTTGACGAGCTCTAATGTACTTCGGCTCCGCCTTCCCAACACTCATGCACCATATATTATTGTTGCCTCTTGGTAGGCCGCTATAAAATTATGTCTCCCTGCGTATACGAGGACTAGATAATACTATCTCTTTGTAGCCGTCAAAGTAGTGACAAATATGTAAAGAATATAGACAAATGACTTTCTGGACCAGGTAAACTTGCTTTAGGATCGTGATTTGTACTCCAGGGGTGTGTTGAAAATGTGGATAGTTGATGACTTCAAGTTGGACCTAGTCCTCTCGACTTTCACAATACACTGATATATATGTGTTCCATTTTTCCAGACTAGATCTCGATGAGGATGATAGCCTTTGATAGGATAAATGAAACACAGGTAATATTCACAGCGAGGCATGGAAAATTCGAGAAACCGCAGATCTGACCCACTATGCTGCTCCTGACTGGCAGTCCTAGCAGAGACCATCTCGCCTCACTGATCCGTGCCTGCGCGCCAGGCTGCATGAATACCGACTCCCGAGGGAACCTGATTACTTGTCCAGGAATGGATTAATGACGCTCGCGTTTTCATTCTGCCTGGATAGTGTTCAGTTAAATGAATTCCATCGAAAACATGTAAATTTACCCCATTACCTCTCACCTGACCTATTTCAATTGACGCCAACTATCGACAATGACTCCAACCGTCGTGAGGCGCACCGCCCATTCTCACGATGCACAGTGATGTTCGAAGCTGGAGTCGTTGATGATCGGAGAAAGATGTAGGTGGGCGCAGTCCGCTCGGGTCCCATTAAGGTGAAATTCGAGTCAATTTATCTGCGAACCCGACTCGAATCACATCCGCCGAAGCGCAGATAGAGAGAACGGCGTGACGGCGCCCAGTGTTTCGCCAAATTGTGGCGTGCTCAGCGGCTGGGAAACCTTCTGTTTGGATGTCCAGGCGCGGCGCTGGAGCCTCAGTTCTGAGTCAATCACTGCGCGAGTGCCCCTGAGGGAGCTGTGAGAACGAGAAGGTGGAAACGTACCATCAAAATACGTAAAATTGCCTGAAGCGGCTTAGGGTTGTGAAAAGGTGTGGATGACGCTCTGAACTAATTGACGTTGACTACAAGAACGTTGCCGGTATGCTTCGCAGAAAATGCTGCTGGGGTCCCCATGCTGTATGTTCGACAGTGCGGCACCGGTTTAAGCTCACTGGGTTGCAGGGCTTGACATTTCTAATGATCCAACTCACCTGTGCTGCTGTGCACTGGCGTGTGGAGCGCATCGTCACGCCACGATCAGCCCAATGTCCTGGAATCGAAATCAGCCTATCAGTGGAGCTCCCAGGGGTACAGACCGGTAAGCTAAAAATGACCTAAGAAATCGGTGGTGAAACCACATGATTGACATAATATTTCGCAGCAGAAAAGTTTTTTGCAGACGCGTGGAAGTGGCACGGGCGTCAGCGTCTGTGGAAGGAACCCACCCTGGATTTTAATCCAAGCATATACGGACCGCGAGGCGGAGTGCCAGGCTAGGTATTGCAAATGAAGCAACACTTGCGCATTGCAACGGAGCCAGAGAAGATGATATGTTTGTGCAGAAGATCGGTAGACCCTCGATAGCATTTGACTAGTTAGTACGGTTGTTCAGCACGGCGGGCACGTTGTCAATATAAAAGGTGACCTGCGAGACATGTCGTACTCCATCTCGTAATTAACCATGATGTGACAGCATCAGACGGTGTCGAGGAACTTGAAGTCCCGAAGCTCTACTCACGAAAATATAGCCATTTCCTGCCCGTATCCGCCCCGGATCATGACTGCATTCATCGAAGAATCGGTGGAGGCTGAAGTTCGCAGCTTATCGAAGCGCCGAGGAGGACATGCGGCTGATCCTGTACAATGGATAGATTCATTTCGCGGCTTAGGCTAAAGGAGCGAATGCGGCGCTCACCTATTAAGTTAGGACTGGTCTTCCAATCGATAACAACTCGGTGACCCCATCTTACCATGACAGATCTATTTTTCATCATTCTCTGTTTCATCCCCTTCGTATGGGGAACCTCCATCGAGACTACAAGCTCTGGCTGCCCGCCGACGAAGGAGACAACTCGTAGCATCTGGAGTATATTGGGCAACTGTGGAACAACACTGCTGGTCTGCGTGTGGCATGCAATGCACCCATCCGTTCCCCAGGCCGAAGAAACGTGGTACAAATCCTGGGGGAAAAGGTTGTACTCCATTCTGTTGACCTTCGCCGCACCGGAGATAGTTGTTGGGCAAGCCAGTCAAGAGTGGTGGGAGGCTCGCGAAAAAGTCAAGGAGTTTCGTCGTACGTTGTAGACCGTTTGTTGATTATGTATCTGACAAATCCCTGGACCCATTTTCCAGAAAAGGGGTACCAATGGTCCATGACACACAGCTACTTCGCAGAAATGAAGGGTTTTGCTTACCAGGACGACAAAGGCGTTTTGAGAACGATGAATTCGACCGAATTTTTGGAGCGTTGCGAGAAAAATGAAATCGCGAACCCGGAGGTTACGGCGAAGGAAATAAAAGACAAAAGCAAGTCGGATGCACTGGGCAAGACGGTGCTTGCCGTTCAACTGTTCTGGTTCGTGGTACAGGTTGGGACTCGCGGTTTGAAAGGTTTCGCGATCACGCTCGTCGAACTCGATACGGTTTCCATGGCTGCACTCACGTTGTCGTATCTTTTCTTGTGGCGGGATAAGCCACTCCGTGTTGACTGCGCCCACGTTTTCTATTCGCCCCAGCAGATAAAAGAGGAATCACAGATCAATTGGTAAGGGTTTCATTGTACCGTGGGGCTGATGCTGAATCCTGATATGATTAAACCATGCGCAGGTCAACTGTATGGAAACCGGAACCCTGGTATCCGCTTGAGTTGATGGCCCGCCTCGTCCGAGTCTGCATGAGGAATACTCAAGCAAGAACTGACGAGGAAAAGCCTCTGGTGGGCACAGTTGTTCGTATCCTGAGGTCCGAGTTTTCTGTGCATTAATTAATTATCAGGACAATTGTGGTCGTTCTCTCGGAAAACCCACAAATTTGCGTAGCGATTCGGTCAGGCGCATCTCTCTCTGTTTGACCTGGTTCGTCCTCGGAGCAACACACGTGGCGGCATGGAACTTTCATTTTCCGACGGAGGTGGAGAGGACTATGTGGCATGTTGCGTCACTTGTTTTGTCAGGAACCCCACTAGCCGTCATTTCTGTCTGGTCCTTGTCTTCCACGCTGAGAAGCGCGGGATGGTCTAAGGAAGATGGGCGATCGAACATCGTTGTTAACGCGTTTCAAAATTGTGCCCTGGTTATAGGTATCGCCTCCCGGGTTTTGCTGGTGGGATTGATGCTCGCTAGCCTTCGTGCGCTACCTTGTTCTGCTTACTGGATCATAGCTTGGACTTTCTATATTCCTCATATCTAGGCCATTATAGTTTTTTTGCGATTTCGTTGACATGCCATGGATAAATTCTTCACATTATGTTTGCAAATCCCTCGGAATGCCTAGCAGAGAGAAATGGTAGTACTTAAACCACGCTTAACGGGTAACTTACTACGGTACCTCCAGCTGCCAGCTGGTTTTCTAGGTTAGCGAATATTACATAGCTTTCCTAGAATGTACTATCACTTGCCAAGGTCTTTGCCACCCCACAAGTTGGCCGGTTCGTGAAAACGACCACTACTTCTCTAACAACAACTGTTCTCCTCAATCCTGCCTCATCTAAGACACGTTCTGAAGCCACGCGAAGTTGAATGGCATCAATCCAGTCAATACTCGTTGAGATAGAAAAAATGTTGTGACAATGGGCCGTGACGGCCATGCCGAGTGGTGCCGCAGCGGAGTATGGCTCTAGCCTCGACGGACGTTGATTCGTTCGACTCCGTCTGTGTCCCTGTCGCGAGCGGAGATACAAATTGTACAGTTATGACAACGCATTACTTCATGTGACATTTTGTGACGGCCAACTAGTGGGTGGCAAAGACAAGGCAAAGACCTTGGTAAGCGATAGTAATCTGCATGTGGCGCGCGTCTCTTTTACAGCTACTCGAGCTCATTGGCTGTTTCTCGCGCTCACTTGCCATTCCTTTCTTTTTCTCTCATACTCGCAAGAGCTCAAAGCTCTCCCTCTGTCCGTTGCACATCGCTACGCCCCCAAGAGGCTCCAGTGCCTCGGGCCGGAAAGCCCTGTAGGCTTTCGCTCATTCGTCGCCATATCATGGACATTCCAACCCTTAACGTATATACCTTCGATCTATCTCTCTGTCCACCAGAACGCTTAAACTTCATGGATGGTGCGGCAGTCACTTAGTGTCACCACTCGTCAAGTCGATCTGTCAGGGAGTCCGACACAACTTGGGCATCTGACGGAACCTGCGCAGGTTGCACCTGAGTCTGTACCTCCGAATCCGAATTCGTCGTCTGTGCCCGGCGGGGCGTGGATGAGTTTTGGGACACAGACGGGTTCAATGACAGTTGGCCTCGAAGATGCCTAAATCTGTACGGGCCTAAGCTGAGTATGTTTAGTGATTCACTCAGTCACTGGGCTATGGGGCAGTGTGTGTTTTCGCCCCATGGACAAGTTGGTGGCCTAGGCAAGGCGAGGCACGAGCTGCGCATAGGGTTTAGTCTATGCTTGAGAAGCAAAGTGGTACAACATATGACCACTCTTGCTCTCGTCCACTTCGCCATCCCTAGCCCGACTCATTGCCTTGTGGCTTTGCTCATTCATTTAGTCGTTCTCTTTGCATACACCTGCCACTCCCCTCACAGCCCTCTGCCAAATCTATTGTCCAAGAGTTGTCCGATGCTGTTTCCCTGAACTCTTGTCGAGGCGCAAGCTTTGCTGTTCTCGGTTGCCCATTCCACCCCACAGCTTATCGACGGCATGCTTCGCCTCAGCATTGCCTCTTTTGGACGTGACTGGTCACCAGTCTACCCACAGCTCGCTTTGCCCGACAGTTTGGGCACAGTCCCGAACCGGAAAAACGGTGCCTCTTTACACACTCCCCCCTTACCTAGCAAATTGTGCTCGACACGCATAGATACATGAAAATGAGAATAAAGGTGATCATTGACATACACAACATAAAAGAAAGGATATACATATGAGGATTTACAATGTACCCAGCAGGGATACACGTGTCAGGCTATCTGCACTAACCTCTGGTGTGGGGTGTGGGATGTGGGAGAATGAGCAAAGGAGACAGTACGGTTGGGTTCCCTCGGTTTACGAAACCTGATGATGGTGCTCCATGTATTTCGGGAGACGATTTTTCCACTCGGTCTCCTACATAGGTGATGTGGTGAAACGAAGGATCGTTCGCATTCACAAAACAAGTTACTTGGTACAAAAGAGCAGTGTGTACATAGAACAAGCAGTAAGACGTGAGCTCCAACATTTGTAAAGGAATAGGCTAAATATGAGGAAAATATGACGTCCAGGTGACAGTCTCGTAAGCAGAACAAGGTAGCGCACGAAAACTCGCCAGCATCAATCCTACAAGGAGCAGCCGGGATATGACACCCAAACTCCCCAGAACATATGTTATAGTGTCTGAACTGACGCCAAACCTCTCCAACCAAGCGACAAAGGTCATGGCTAGTGGTGATACTACCAGAATCAGAGATGCAACACGCCACATGATCCTCTCTGTCTCCGTTGCGAAGTCCCAGTTCCATGCGACCAGGTGTAGCCCCCCGAGGATAATCCAAGTCATATAAAGTGCACTAAGCTGAACATCGACGGGGTTCATCTTTTCAAACATTGCCATCAGTTTTCCAGGTTTAGTATCATATTGAGGCTACTCAGAGATCGTTCAGTCATCAGTGGGGGACGGACTCGAAAAGTACGAACAGGAGGTTTTTCCTTGTTGGCAATCAGCGAATATATTTTGTGCACGAAAGCGACTAGCTGATGCCAATAGCTGGGTTCCGACTTCCATGCTTTCGACCTGCAAGACACGGTTATCTTTGTATCGCATCTGCGATGTTCGAAACATACGTACAATTCCTCTTTTGAGTATACTTTCACCTCGTGAGTCTGATAGAAAACATGGGGACATTCAGGACGAAGCGGCTTGTCCCACCAAAAGAAAAGGTACAGAAGAGCAAGTGCGGACATGCACACCGTATCAAGTTCGATGAGGGTAATCGCGAGACCCATAGAACCACGAACGATAACCTGTAGGGTGAACCAGAATAGTTGGATAACCAAGATGACTTTTCCGCGCGCATCCGATTTGCTGTAGTCCCTGATTTGCCTTACAGTGATGAGCGGATTTGCAATTTTTCCCTGTTCACAAAGTTGTCGGAATTGGAGCGCTGTAATTGTTCCACGGGTCAGACTTCCATCATCTCCATGATACACAAAGCCACCCATTTCCACGAAATGGCTGTGTATCATCGACCATTCATATCCCTCGACTAACGATTTGGTTCCGAGACCATTTAGATGCATCAAGACGTTTATTGCAGGAGAAAACGTACGTCGAAAATCTCTGACTGCCTGACGGACTTCGCACCATTCCTTGCTAGCGGACGAAATCACCGCCTCCGGAGCGACGAAGGGTGTTATGAAGGTCAATGGCATCCCCCGCATGTAAAAGAGTCGGAACTTTTCTCGCTCGCCAGGAATACCGGGATGGACTGCGGAAATAAACAAGGTAAGGACACAATTCCAGACTATGCTCCAGACGCTCCGAGAGGCACCATCGAGGGGAGGACAGTGGGGGCTCGTCGAGTTGGTCGAGGTTCCTTGGACGAGATGACTAAGACAGAGAAAGACAAACAGCAGCCCGAGGTGTGCCATCGCAGGACGGAGGTCAGTCAATGTGCCACGTCGATTGCTTGGCTGAGCTGGGGTACATACTTAAAGGACCGCCCGTTCGTCTTCGGCGCTCTGCGAGATGGGCGCCGTGGAAAGTTCAATCGATCACCGAGTACATGCCACACCCAGCGCTTCTGTATCTGATAATGTGGCGGAAATGAGAATGTGAACAAAGTTGGTGGAATTTTCTGCGGCGGTGGAATCAGTATCCCCCAAACCCAAACACCCCCAGACTCAGAGAAGCCGCGGACGAATTTACGTACATAATAACGTATGTATTTCGGGAGACGATTTTTCCTACTACATAGGTGGTGAGGTGAAACGAAGGATCGTTCGCACTCACGGAATAAGTTACTTGGTACAAAAGAGCAGTATGTACATAGAGCAAGCGGTAATGATACATGACTCGCTCCAACATTTGTAATGGGATAGGCTAAATATGAGGAAAATATGACGTCCAGGTGACAGTCTCGTAAGCAGAACAAGGCAGCGCACGAAGACTCGCCAGCATCAACCCTACAAGGAGCAGCCGGGATATGACACCCAAACTGCCCAGAACATATGTTATAGTGTCTGAACTGACGCCAAACCTCTCCAACCAAGCGACAAAGGTCATGGCTAGTGGTGATACTGCCAGCATCAGAGATGCCATACGCCATATGATCCTCTCTGTCTCCGTTGCAAAGTCCCAGTTCCATGCGACCAGGTGTAGCCCCCCGAGGATAATCCAAGTCATGTAAAGTGCACTGAGCTGAACATTGACGGGGTTAATCTTTTCAAACATTGCCATCAGTTTTCCAGGTTTAGTATCATATTGAGGCTACTCAGAGATCGTTCAGTCATCAGTGGGAGACGGACTCGGACAGTACGAACAGGAGAAGGTTTTTCCTTGTTGGCAATCAACGCATATGTTTTGTGCACGAAAGCGACTAGCTGATGCCAATAGCTGGGTTCCGACTTCCATGCTTCCGACCTGCAAAACATGGTTATCTTCATATCGCATCTGCGATGTTCGAAACATACGTACAATTCCTCTTTTGAGTATACTTTCACCTCGTGAGTCTGATAGAAAACATGGGGACATTCAGGACGAAGCGGCTTGTCCCACCAAAAGAAAAGGTACAGAAGGGCAAGTGCGGACATGCACACCGTATCAAGTTCGATGAGGGTGATCGCGAGACCCATAGAACCACGAACGATAACCTGTAGGGTGAACCAGAATAGTTGGATAACGAAGATGGCTTTTCCGCGTGCATCCGATTTGCTGTTGTCCCTGATTTGCCTTTCAGTGATGAGCGGATTTGCAATCTTTCCCTGTTCGCAAAGCTGTCGGAATTGGAGCGCTGTAATCGTTCCATCGATCAGACTTCCATTGTCTCCATGATACACAAAGCCACCCATTTCCACGAAATGGCTGTGTACCATCGACCATTCATATTCCTGGACTAACGATTTGGTTCCGAGACCATTTAGATGCATCAAGACGGACGTTTATTGCAGGAGAAAACGTACGTCGGAAATCTCTGACTGTTTGACGGACTTCGCACCATTCCTTGCTAGCGGACGAAACCACCGCCTCCGGAGCGACGAAGGATGTTATGAAGACCAATGGTACCTTCATGTAGAAGAGTTTGAACCTTTCTTGCTCGCCAGGAATACCGGGATGGACTGTGTGCCATACGCAAATAAACAAGGTAAGGACACAATTCCAGACTATGCTCCAGACGGTCCGACTCGAGGCACCATCGAGGGGCGGACAGCTGGGGCTCGTCGAATCGGTCGAGGTTCCTTGAACGAGACGACTAAGACAGAGAAAGATGAACAGCAGCCCGAGGTGTGCCATCGCAGGACGGAGGTCAGTCAATGTGCCACGTCGATTGCTAGGCTGAGCTGGGGTACTTAAAGGGCCGTCTGTTCGTCTTCGGCGCTCTGCGAGATGAGCGCCGTAGAAAGTTCAATCGATCACCGAGTACATGCCATACCCAGCGCTTCTGTATCTGATAATGTGACGGAAATGTGAACAAAGTTGGTGAAATCTTCTGCGGCGGTGGTATCAGTATCCCCCGAACACCCCCAGACTCGGAGAAGACGCGGACGAATTTACGTACATAATAACGTACATTCTGTGGATTGTCACAGGCTTGCCGTTCTATTCATGCTTGCGACCCTTTCTATCGGCTCCATCTGGATTCGTACTTCTCTTGCTCAGCCTCGCGCGCTACGCCCTCAGCCTCGTGGTCTGTGTATCCTTGCGATAAGCAATGAGACTGTGTTCCTCACCTATTCATCGTGGTATGGGCCCCAATGAAATTGCGCACGGGGCTTCATTTTGAGGAAGATGTGGCAGTTCACATTCAGATTGGGATGTCCGCGCCTGATTACTATTGGCTTGGGGCCGTGAACAAAGACCTCACGCTGCTATCATATGATTCAAGGCGGCTTCGGAACGACTCCGTGTGCGGGATCAGGGAAATGCTGAGAATGGCAGAAATGGAAGAATGCATGCTAATGTAATCTTACACAAACATTTTCATTTTAGGGATCGATGGTTTCAAGTTGGCTGACCCTCGCTTAAGCCAGGGTCTGGTTTATATTAAGTCCTATGAGCAGGTAAGTTACAACACGCCTGCACACGAATGACCCTTCATCGGTGTTGCAACCGTTCCACACACCATTGTCTGATTCAAGACGAACGAAAAGCGGGGCATCGGAACAGGGAATCCTGTGAAAAGTCAGTTATGATCATTTGCTCTGCAATTCCCTACTCCTATGTCGCGGCTAGCTTATGATCGAGGCCTGTTCGCAGTCAGCCTCGACGCACTCCTACACATTGGCTGATTCGGAGGCTGGCCAATGACGCAAAAGAAAAGGACTGCGATAATGTGCTTATATGTTGAAGAATACACTGCATAACTTGTAGCCGCGGATCTGCTGTGAGCTTCACCGGGGTTGGATGACTTGATTGGGATCGATCTGGGAGGGTGTGCGTTACGTGATGATGTATTCAATTGGAGGAAATGGAACAGGTCCGTGTCATTATATCCACATACTTACTATGTAGTATGTGGCCGTGTGGCCCGAAATTGCAACAAGTGCAATGCTGTCTAGAACGTGCGTCGTCAAGGGTAAGAGGCACAAACGTCCGGGGAAAATTTAAACGACCTGTTGCTTGACTCACTATGCCTTCAACGAGTCACACCTCTCTTTGGGTTAAAAAGACGATGGAACTAGCCCTTCAATCTCATATTTACCAGTGCCGCAGGTTTTGTCAAAAACCCGGCACCAGGAGGAGGCAGAACCTCGACAAGGCTCCAGCCCACACTGTTCACGAATGGCTCCCATGGGTCGCAAATCGATAGCGGAGTGCAGAACCAGAGATCCGCCGACTAGGGTGATGTCGTTGAACCAGGCAGGAGAGTAAGAGAGGAATGGTCGCTCCCTTTGTCACTGACAGTTTGCGTTCGGAGTCAGGCAAGTAGTCCATAAAAATGCTGCACCTGAGCGCAACAATGTGCACCAGACGCTGATACGCTCCAAGTTTGGGAGTCCCGCCGGCCCATTTGTAGTGTACAAGATCAATCACCAGGCCACGGAATGATTCGGTTTGGTCTTGGTTTGGTCGGAGAAATGGAACATTTGAGCACGTGCTTCAAGTTGTTAGCCTTTAGGTAGCTCCTTATTTGGCTTGGTGCAAAGCGGCAAAGCGTGTTGTATTTTATGTACGTTATGTTTTTTTTTGATTGGTTGCTGGCTCCATCGACTTTGATTTTCTTTTCTTTCCGGTCGGAAGAGTTGTGTGCCTTGTTGGGCTTGAACGGACTCGAGTGCCATGCGCTGGTCAAACAGGGACCTCGAGATCAAGGAGGACGGGCTACGGGCGGACGTACCCCGGGTCTTCAACCTCTCCGAAGTGTGTGAGTTCCACAAGCGCCAACTTATCGGAGGTTCAGTTTACGTCGATGATATGATCCCTCGCTATCACTTGTTTCCGCAGCCTGAGCCAACAGAAGCGTCCGAACGGTGACAAGCACGAACCTTGATTGGCCGATATCACTTGAATTTACCCATAGAAATGGCAGATGGGACATCTTTCTTGCGCGCCATGCCGACGACTGTTTACAATGTGGGTGCCCGACGGGGCTGTACAGTGTGCTTGGGAGGATGATAACTAACAGCTGTGCGCATTGGTTTCCGCCTATAGTGATGGTGCAGTCATAGTTCGGTGGGTAGTCTTGGTGACAGACGTGGAGATGCGCCTCAAGTCTACATTTTGCTCACTTGGCCTCCTGATTTCTTTTTGTTACGCTGTTCGCGTTTCGCTCCAACGGACTGGCAGGTGAGTAAGCTTCCTCTAAAAGGAGATACGGCAGGCCTACCTCTTTTTTATTAATAAACGCCGGGACGACTATAACCCATCCGATCCAGGAAAGCGACACTATGCCTCCGCGTCAGGGGGAAGGGGCGTATGTGTCAATTTCCTTCCTGAGGACGTCTCGTCGTAATTCATTCACCCTGACACCCCGTACTCGTAACGGACAACCTCATAAGTAATGTTTAGGCATTAGGTCACTCAGCATCATACCTCGGGGACCATATCGGCGACGAAGGACCGGAGGACTGTCATCCCCGCGTGGTTCAAGGATGAAGCCACACTTGATATAAAGCTCGCGCCCGAACATGCATATCACTCACACGGAGGATTTTTGTTCCACAATTTTGGGTTGCTCACTAATCAGACCGAATTCCCGTTTGCTCGCCTTCCAACTTTCCGCGGTGGACTTCTTCCCCGTGACGTTCAAGACGTTGTCCTGTTTCTTGTGCTGATCTCCTTGCTGGGATGGGTATGTTTGTTCCCTCGAAGTCATTCGATCAAATCTAACCAATAGACTAACATATCATTTGGTTTGCTGGTTCCCTTCGTGACCTCTTGGCGCTCGATTACAATTCGGACCTGGGTCATGGCGTGTTTTACTATCAGCTATGCAAACTCGAACTCAGAGCCAACTCCAGGAAGATGGGTTCAGTGAGACAAAATCAAACAAGCAAGTTGGAACTAGTGTTCTTCCCAAGTCCCCCGAATCGTTTTCATCCGATCATTCTCCATCGGAGTTGCGGACTCTTCACGATGAAACCGAGACTCCGAGCAGTCAGGATCCAGAAAAAGGCGCGATAGAGCTTACAGGAAAATATGCCAAGTATGCGGGCGAGGCACCAGATGGGGGTCTCAAAGCGTGGAGCGTTATCATTGCGTGCGTATATTGTCGTCTTCTAGATGAGTTGCTTGACGCTGACGACGAGCGGGATCTTGCGTGCAGGACCGGGTTGGCGTGTTGTGCGACGTTGGTGTTTCTTCTATTTCAACAGCGGTTCTCATATCTGATTCGACTTCTTGGCGACCAATAGGTTTGGATACGTCAACACGTGGGGGGTGCGGCATCCCACGCACTCTGGGATCAATAAATGAACTGAGGTATATACAGATCTTCCAAGCATATTACGAAGAAGTAATACTTCCTCATGAAAGTCCTTCGAATATGTAGGCCCTTTGCTTCTGCCCATTTTTTGTTGTTTACATCGTTCCTAGAGCATGGATCGGTTCTGTACAGGTATGCTGAGCAACTGGTCACCGTAAAACAGCTGATGATTGATATGTGATTTATCTTGGATCCGGCCTTTCCTCTCACGTCACCTCTTCTCTCTTGTGTGACTGTTGTCTCATCTCATCTGTTGCTGACAGTATGCCCTTGTCTTTCTTCCTGGGCTCGTCGTCGGACGGTTATTTGACATAGGATATTTCAAAATACCATTCTTTGTGGCAAGCTGTTTCCTCATAGTTTGCACCTTTCTCATTGCAGAGTGCACGGAGTACTGGCAATTTCTGTTGGCACAAGGATTGGGCCTTGGTGTGAGTTCATCTCTTGGTTTCGCATTCACATGCGTGTACAGTCCCGTTGTGATGCTTCGCCTCCGTGCTCGGATAGCTAGCAAGTGGTATAGTGTTCGGACCGGCAATAGGGGTTGTTTCTCATTGGTTCTCAAAACGAAGAGGTCTAGCGCTGGGTATCAATGCTATTGGGTCGTCAATCGGGGGTACAGCATTCCCGATCGCAGCACAGAAGTTGTTACCTATGATCGGGTATGCAAATTCTCCTCTTTGAAAACTCGTCTTATTGACTTTCTAGGTTCAAATGGACAATGCGAATCTACGGATTTATATTCATCCTCATACTTGGCATTTCAAACCTCGTGAGTTCAGTTTCACGATTCCTCTGGGACTGCACGAATAAAAATGATGTTGATGGTATATGATAGATGATAGATAGGCGGCTGCCCCCCATGAATGTGAAAGGCGGCCTGTTCAACTGGGCAGCGCTGAAGAACCCAGCTTATACTATTTACTGTATCTCCGGTGTAACTACATTTCTTGGACTGTATACTGGTAGGTCTGGTGTTCATCTCCTGACGTTTGGCATGGCTGACTGCTTGTGGGGTGACGCGCGTCTGACAGCGTTGACGTATATACCCCTTAGCGCCATTCAAGCGGGCATTCCAAGCGATTTTGCATTCTATTATATCGCTATCGCCAATGGCGCCTCCGCTTTCGGACGAATTTCAGCAGGATTCATGGCGGACCGAATTGGTAAGTGCATGTCTGAGGGCAAACATGACACGATGTTGATATACATCGATAGGCGCAGTCAATGTCATGGTTCCATTCACTACTGTAGCGGCCATAATGACGTTTGCGTGGCCTTTTGCGACGAGCAAAGGTGCGCTTGTTGCGGTCGCTGTGATATATGGGTGCGTAGATCATGCTGCGTCGTCTATCTTAAACACCGATCACCTGGGGACAGATTTTCGTGCGGGACCTACGTCTCTCTCATCGTTGCGCCTGTAATGGCAATGGGTTCCGTAGCCGATGTCGGACGACGCTCCGGTTTGTTCTTTAGTTTTGCTGCCTTTGGGGCGGTGGCTGGACCACCGATATCTGGGGCCATCAATTCCGCGACGGGCGGCTTCCAGGCCGTGGGGTATTTTGGTGGTGAGTATCCCGGGTGTCTTTTGTATCACATTGGTTTTCAAGAAGAAATAGGCGGGATCCTGATAGTCTCAGTGTGCTTGCTGCTGTTAACGCGGTATCTTCACTTGGGCAAGTGGTCGGGCAAATTCTGAATGATATCGATTGGTTGGGACAATGTTGTGACATGAATGTACACAGGCAGACTCGGTTTGGGATGTGATTTGTATGGCTATCAGGGATTCAATGTCTGATAACCAGGACTGTCCTTGGTGACACTGCCAACTTCATGGAAGATCTGAGAGCTTGAGTGTACCAGTATCTACTTCATCACTGGTTTGAGAAGCCAAGCATCACACGAACTAGAACACGACGAGGACAAAATTGCAGAATCAGGATATCTCGGTTGGCTGCCTAGCTTCCATCGGGAGCTAAGTCCTTCGAACTCCTGCCCGTCTCAAGCGGCTCCGGGTCAACATGAATGGCACTGGCAGAAGCGTACTAATTGGAACCGCCGTCCATTCGATACGCCGACCCCGTTCTGTCTGTTAACACAAAGGGAAACCATCTCAGCATCATTGATGAGGGCCTCTCCAAGATGACTCGTCGGTTCGAGCGACGTTCGCCGACTCGCTTCCCCGACAATCACGTACCTGTAAATTGCCCATATCAACGCGCGTCGGCCCATCTGCCCACAGCGACGGTGCGTGAGTCAGCCACGGTGTCTGATATTGATCGTCACCTCCGCGGTAATTATTGACGCAATATTCCGAAGGGGTCGGTACTGCTGGGGCCCGTTTGACAGAAATATCCACGACTGCTCCTCACCCTGCGAATACGAGGAATGCAGAAATGGGGACACTGATATTATCACTATGTTTCAATTAGCTTTGTGTGTATGACTACATGGGCGACGTGGATGATGATAAGACTGCATGAAGAAACTAGGCGGAGGACCAATCATACAAGAGGATTACATAAGCTAAACATGAGGAATATATGTCGTCCAGTTGATAGGCTCGTGAGCAGAGCAAGGCAGCGCACGAAGGCTAGCAAGCATCAACGCAACGAGCAGTGCGCGGGCTATGATACCCACAGCAATCATACCGTATGTCACGAAGTCGGAAAAGCCGCCAAACCTATCAAGCCACGGGACGATGGCGAATACGAGTGGAGTCGTCACCAAAACGAGCGACGCGACACGCCAGATAATCCTCTCTGTCTCCGTAGGGAATGCCCAGTTCCATGCAATCAGGTGCAAACCACCGAGGATGATCCAGGTCAAATAAAGTGAGCGGAGCTGGATATCGAGGGGGTCCAACTCCTCCAAGAAGGCTGTTAGGTTGCTGGGTTTCCTCGGTTTGAAAACTTCGGGCTTCTTGGGCTTCTGAGAAATCAGTACTAGTTAACAATGTCGAACATGCTCGAAAAATACCAACATTTTCGTCAGCTGGGGATATTTTTTCCTCATCAATGTTGGGGTTTGCTTTGCGTAGGCAGAGGAAACGGGAAATTAGATCTTCCAAATCACTGGGCTCCGCCATCCATGCTTTCGACCTGCATATGTAATATAGTCAACTTGGTATAGCGGGCCCCTGTTGTACAAGATAATAAACCACGTACAACACCTCCTTTGAATGTATATGTATCACTTGAGTCCGATAAAAGGTATGAGGACATGGAGGGCTGTATGGCTTGTCCCACCAAAAGAAAAGATATAGAAGCGCCAGCGCAGACATGCACACCGTGTCGAGTTCAACCAGTGTGATCGCAAGACCCTCCGCACCGCGAGCGATGACCTGCAGTGTGAACCAGCCTAACTGAAAAATGAAGATAGCTTTGCCCAGCCCATCCGATTTGCTTATGGACCTGATGTCGTTCTTCGTGATGTATGGGTTTATGATTTCCCCTTTCTCGCAACGCCTTAAGAATTCGAGGGATGTCATGGTCTCTGGCCGACCCTCTTTGCCTTCGTCGAAAACAAAACCACCCATTTGCACAAAGTAACTGTGCATCATCGACCACTCATATCCCTGGGCTGACAAGTCGACCCAAGACTTTCAGCACAACTCACAGGTGATTTAGTAAGAAGGGACATACTGCGGAAATCTTTGACCTGGCGATGCGCCTCGCACCATTGCTTGGTAGCAAACGAAACAATGCCTTCTGGTGCAAAAAAGGCAGCGAGAAAGATCCATGGTATCCGTTCGAAGAAGAGCCTGCCATCGTTTCCAGGACCAGGTATGTCAAGGTGGATTGCGTGCCAGATGCAAATCAACAAGGTCAGGGCACAGCTTTCTAGTATAGCCCAGAGGCTGCGGGAGGTATCTACATTATCGCAGCTGGTGTTGGTGGAATCGACGGTGGATCCCTGGATGAGGGGAACTATGCAGAGAAGGAGGAGGAGTGAGTGAATCCGAGTCATCGGGAGTGGAAGCCAGTATGAATTACCTCAAGAAGGTACTTAAGCTTGGCGACTACGACTCTTTTTGGGCAGACACGCGAAATGCATGTTGTTGGACCAATGGAGTGTATAGCACCCCACTTTCTCTTTCGTCAGGGTGGAGCCCTATGACGATAAAGGGATGCCATCATTTTTCTGGGCGCGTCTTCCAGTTGCCTGGATCTTTCGAACGATGATGTTACGTTGTGTTATCGAAAGGGGGCCCGGTTTGCAGGCCAACGCGAGGCCCAACGAAGGACTCTGATTGGAAAATGATTGTACGGCACTTCCCATTTGTAGTCCAAATGCGAGTGTCCAAACTCTCTAGCCAACTTCGGTTGACAGATATGAGCCCGTGGGACGAACTTTACTCGGGACTTCTTTGGACACTCACATTTGGACTATAAACCGTTTTCAGGTCCAATCCGAGTCCTTTGTTGGGCCTCGCGGAGGCCCGCAAACCTTTCGAAAAAACAATGCAACGATGTTGCTCGACAGATAAGTTGTTGACATTTCAATCGCCAATGTGTTGTCAAGGGCAGTTGTGATCATGAGCGCCGGCCCCAAGTTGGGCTTCCATTTTTTTCTCACATTGTTACGTACCGTTGCAGATGCGTTACGTTACTGTTGAACTAACTCACCGCCCACTGCCATATACAGTCGACTCCCTCATAACCCGTACCTGTCGGGACAGCTCAAAAGGTATGGGTTCTGAGGGAGTATGGGTTATTGGAGAGACCATAGGGCGTCAAAAGCAGTTCGGGAATTCCAAAAACCTATGGCTTATGAGGGAGTATGGGTTATCCCTGGTATGGGTTATGAGGGAGTCGACTGTAAGATAAGGATCCAGGGGCGAGTTTCCCTACCAGGGGTGAGCCGCATAATGTTACCCCTATCACGCCATAAGTACTTCTCAAATGATACACTCTTGCAGCAATTGCGGCACCAGAGACCGACAAGCTTGAGCGGAAGGAACTGAGTGGATCGGTATGATCCGCTAGATGAACGCTCAAGCTAGATTCTAGGCTTGGGTTTTGGATAACTTTGCCCATATTACATGCTTCGCTTCCGATAGCTGAACGCCCAGAAATCTTGTTAATTCGGATGTGAGGAGTGCCACAAGAAGGCCCACTTCTCAATACTTACTCATGATGGACTGGTCACGCTGAACACAAACGGCCCAAATTCTTGGCGCCACGGACAAGGACGGACTATATGTTCCGCTGGCCCATTAGAGAAGTGTGGCGGAGAGGTTAGCGGCCAAGACTCCACACATTAAGGTGCAGTATCAACGCCACTGATCGTGCTATCAAATGATGATCGATAATCAGCATCTTATGAAGACAAGTATCAGCGTGCTTACTTAGTGTAACCAAAAATAGTCACCTCTTTTATATCTGGTAGGCTGCTTGCATCGTTTGAAACACACCAACGTTCTCCCCGCTCCTCGTATCTTTGAATAAGTGCCCTTGATTGCGTATTGCCGTCGGCAGGGCGCACCTCGAGCAGATCGCCCAGAAATCCGTACATGTTCAAGTTAATTCTCCTTGTTCTTAGTGTCCCTCGCGCTCAGTGCTGACTCCGTCGCTACCTGGGTTAATATGAGTCAAGAGTTGCGGATGTGAATGTACGTACGACCAAATTGCCAAGGTGAGATACCAACATGCGGCAGTGAGTATGAGGGTTGAGAGCAAGGCAACATGAAGGCGATTGACTCGGAAGACAGGTAAAGCTGCTGTCGAAGAACGAAAAGACGCGCTCGGGTCAAGCATTCATGGTGAATTTGAGATCAGAGCTGTGACTCAGACGAGTAGGAAATGGAACGACGCGGACTGTCATCAGTAGACCGAGAGTCGCTGTTCACCGCGACCCAGACTTGTCCGCATATGTACTACACTGACGATCAGCTGTGGACTTGTGTAATAGATACGCAGATCTGAAACATGATCGTAACGAGCGAAGAACTTGAAGTTGGCATGGCCAATGGTCATTTTTGTCGTCTATTGTTTGGTCTCCTCCTGACCGTCCGGGTCTTACTAGTACTACAGTCGACTCCCTCATAACCCATACCTGTCGGGACAGCTCAAAAGGTATGGGTTCTGAGGGAGTATCGGTCATTGGAGAGACCATAGGGCGTCAAAAAGCAGTTCAGGAATTCCAAAAACCTATGGCTTATGAGGGAGTATGGGTTATCCCTGGTATGGCTTATGAGGGAGTCGACTGTAGTTTGTTTCCCCGGGCCGCTCTGATAAGTTCAGCCTCACTCTCGCCCGGGGGGACATGATTTTTCCCGGTTTCCTATCAGGCAGACCATGCGCCTATTTCACGCCGTCGTAGTCGGGTACGCCTTGCTGGATAAGCTTGGCACCAGCGATCGGTCGGTGTCGCTTTCTATGCATCACGGTTTGTTCCATTGTATTAGTAGAAGCGCAGGCGAGCAACCCGAAAGGAGCTACGACGACGAATGACGTTGGCCCGACTGGCAGTAGCCATAGTCCACTGTCTATGTGTGAAAAGTCTTAGAAAATGCTCAAGCTATCTAATCTGCTTGCTCGTGAGTCGTCCGTCTGGCACCCCTCTCCGAATGGCAATGAGGTTGCTCCGACGATGCATATCTTTGCAGTCGGACCCCCCTCACATATAGGCACAGATACAAGGAGGGAGCCTTGTGATTCATCGAGTGTTTCAAACCGTCGACCTTGCCCAGTCCTGACAACGAAGTATTTTGTGCGCGATTGTTTACTGTGGGACGTAGTTAAACACGACTCTCAGAGTAGACTAAAGATGAGGTATATAGTCCGTCCAGGAGACAGTCTCGTAAGCGGAACATGGTAGCGCACGAATGCTGGCAAGCATCAATCCTACGAGCAGCACCCGGGCTGTGATGCCCACAGTACCTAAACCATATGTTAAAGTGTCGGACAGGCCGCCCAACGAGTCTTCGAACCACCGGACGATGGCCATCGCTAGTGGACAACAACCTAAAGCAAACGACGCGACACGCCAGATGATCTTCTCCGCCTTCGTTGGGAATGCCCAGTTCCATGCGATCAGGTGTAGCCCTCCGAGGGTGATCCATGTCAGATAAAGCGAACGAAGCTGGACATCGACAGGGTTCATCTCCTCAATCATAGTTATCAGCTTTCCCGGTTTCCGAATATCTGCCTTCTGGGAAACTGATCAGTTATCACCGCAACATGGACTCGGAAAATACGAACATCTTCAACTGATAATGGTATTTCTTCGTTAGGGTTCAATCTTGGTTTGAATATCCAGACCAAGGGGGCAATTACTGGCGTCCACAAACAACTGGGCTCCTCCTTCCATGCTTTCGACCTGTAACACAGGGCTGTCTCAGCATCATCAAGTACTATGCTTGTCATTGCTTGATAATGAGACACATACAATTGTTCTCTGGAGTATATTTTTGTTTCTTGAGTCTGATAGAAAATATGTGGGCAGCTGGGCTGATGTGGCTTGTCCCACCAAAAGAATATATATAAGAGCGCAAGAACGGCCATGCACACCGTATCAAGTTCGACCAAAGTGATCGCGAGGTCCATCCAACCACGAACCACGACCTGCAGCATAAACCAGACCAGCTGAAGCATAAAGATGGCCTTTCCCAGCGCATCTGATTTGCTCAACGCCTCGATTTGCTTCGCCGTGATAAGTGGATTTGTGATTCTTCCCTTCTCGCAGAGCCTCAGGAATTCGTACGATGTGATCGTCCTCGGGCTCTCCTTTCCTTCATCGAAGACAAAACCGCCCATTTCCGCAAAGTAACTGTGTGTCATAGACCATTCATATCCCTGGACTGGTAGTTTTTTAAGTATGTCTCAGAACGCATCGAATGAGCACGTGCTGCTGGAGAGAACGTACCACGGAACTCCTTCACTTTGGCATGGGCCTCGCACCATTTCTTGCTGGCGATCGAGACCACTGCCTCTGGCGCGAAGAACGTTGTTATGAAGATCCAAGGCACCCGTTCGTAAAAAAGCTTTTCCTCGTCTCCAGAGCCAGGTAAGTCGAGATGGATTGCGTGCCACACGCAAATCAACAGGGTCAGCACACAACTTTCTAACATAGTCCAAATATTCCGAGAGGCCCCGTCCGACGGCGGGCAGCTGGAGCTCGTCGAATCGGCAGATGTGCCTTGAGTGAGTTGTGCTAGACAGAGAAGGACGAACGGCAAGCAAATCATCGCAAGACAGAGGTCAGCGCGACTTTACTGCCACTTTGTATTCTCCCTTTTTTTCGGCCATACGTGCGAAATATGTTCTCTCGGATCTCGCCTGTGGCTTTCGGATAAGTTAGCATCTTGTGACAGCAGTCCGCGGGTGACCTGTTATCGTCCTGACGGTGAGATTGTTGAGTTCCCGTTTCCGTAGCCGGATTCCATGGCTCAAGGTCATGAGTGACTAGTGAAGCTTGAAGACTAAAACATCCGAATTTGGAATTTTTTACCGATGACATAAATCAAGTTTATTCGAGTCCAAGCTGGCTGCTGCCGTTGTCTACCCCTGAGGTAAGTACCCGTTGACATCCCTAGCTCTATCCGCATAATCTCCACGTATGTACATGCATCTATGCACACTCCATGCATTCCCACCACGACGCGCATAACTCGCGGTCCACGTATCTGTTGAGTGGTGCAATCACCGTTCATCATGCAATGAAGATTGTCTTCAAGTTGGCCTGGGCATGTGCTCAGGTTTGGTGCTCGGTCCTTCGGAGTCTGAGGTGGCAGTATATGTATACCCTCGCGGACATTAACTCCTTGGTGTGCACGAAAGCTTCACCCTTGATGCACCAGGACTCCCGGAACCGGATCATTGTTGCAGACTCGGACTCGGATTTACTCACGACGCAGTGCCGAGGGGCTCGAGCATGTCTAGGAGTCGATGAAGACAACCGGGATCCTGGTACGATCAGCTCAACTATACATGAGAGAGTGGTGGCCGGGTAAACCTCGTCGTACCTGATTCTTCTCACAATCCTTGACCGAAATAAATCACTGAGTCACACACGCTTCATCGTCATATCAGTTGAGCAGAGGCACTGAGTATACAAATGCAGGGCACATCCTGTCCTAAGTATGGAAGTCACAATGGTACGGTACCCCCTCTGCGATCCCTATAAGTAGTTGTATCATGACCCCACGCTATAAATGAGATCTGGAAATCTAAGACCAATGGCGGGTCCGAAAGATATAAGTACATGAAAACCAGAAGAAAAATAAGGTTTCTCCTCGGATCAGTTTCAGGGACACAATGCAACATGAATCCTCCCCTTGTTGTGTTTACAGTCCGCAAATACATTGACGCCGTCCGAGTCTATCTATCACCACGCATGATATCTATGTTTGGTTCTGTCGTCCAAGGCAAGCTGGCTGCAGGGGAACAAAGCATTGAAGTGTCCGATAATACAGTATATGTTCTTGCATCATAATGAGTTTTCCTAAATCTGGACAAGATACTGCACAACTTTGGATGATTTGGCGGGCTAACAGTGTAGTGATGGTCGGGTATGCAAATTTAGGTCCTCTAGACCCTAGCAAACGACGGTGAAACAGTCACGATCAGGTCCAACAAACGGATTGTGGTATTGAGCTCTTACTCTTGGTGCAATCTATACGTGTCCTGAAATCCAGAAGAACGCGGTACACCGCCCCTTGAACGGGCCCTTCGCAAAGATCGACCTGAATTGAACGCTTCCAGGTCATTACCATTTTTCGACAGCGCCTTGGGCATCGCCAACATCGGAATATGGATAAGCATGCCGACATCCGCCCATAGCAGCGTTGATCAGACAGCGTAAGGTGTTTCCAATGGTAATATATCTCAAAGATGATACATACAAATGACATTACTTCCTATAGCCCCCCTTTTCTGCCAGCGACAGGGCGGAAACAAAAAAAAGCTCATACGACGTATACGTTCTCCTTCTGTATCTGGTACCCCTCCAGGCGCTTGAAATACTCCAGCCTGTCTCGCCGCTCCTTGTCGTACTGCTAAATAAAAGTCATCAGCGCCTCTGACCTGCCTCTTCATCAGTCAGCAGAACACACCTCTCGCGTATCGTCTGACAGATCCAACACGTTCTCCAGAGGACGTGCTTTCCCCTTTCCTTTGGTGCCCTTGGCATTCCTCGCACTGGTCTTACCCTTGTGCCGGCCACGAGTCGACTTCTTCTCCGCAGCCGCAGTCGCGGCCTTCCGCGTTCTCGTGGACGCCTTGGGTCTAGACGGTGAGTGCTTCTCCGTAGTGGCTTGTTTGGCACCCGCATTTGCCTTGGTATTCCTCGGCCGCAGCTTCATCCGAACCATATCCTCTCCATCGCTCGTCGACACCGTATCGTCGCGTCTGACCCTGGCACCCACCACGGCTTGCCGCGTACTCCGTCTTGGGGGCAAGGGCGTCGGAGGAGCAATCGATTGCCTCGCGCTGGAGTTCCGACGCACGGACACGGGCGTAGAAGAGGGAGTGGGGATATGTTGATACGAGGTCTTGACCCGCTTCGTCCGAGAGAGTTGTTTAGTGGGTGGTGCAGATGTCCTCTTACCCGCAGCCCTCGCCTGGGCACGGGTGAGTATCGGCACGGGAATGTGGCTCGGACGGTTGGGACTTGAACGACGCATGCCCACCGACACCTTAACGGGGGACGGACTAGAAGGTATATCTGTCTCATCATCATCCAGGTCCGCATCGAGCGATGGCGACGCGCGACGCTTGCGCTTGCGTGGTGTGCGCAGCGGATCCGTAAAGGAAGGTTGTGAATGCGACTGTTCGACCTGCACAAACGGCTGATCGCTATTCATCATCAACAAGGGTGCCGCAGGCATGTGGACATGGGACGGCCCAGCGACCGGCTCATCCGCATACAATCCCTCGATGTCCTCATTGTTCGTTGGTATCGGTGCGTCGGACTGCGAAAACGAGGCTAAGCCATGGGCATGGGAAAGAACGGTGCTTCGTGGTGGTGATTTGACGGCGCTGACATGAGAGATTGGCTTCTGTGCTGGTAGTGCGGGAGCAGCACGCTTAGCTTTGAGGGCACGTTCGACGGCAACAAAGCCAAATGGGTCCGAGTCGGATGCTTTGAAAGGCGTCCCAAGATGGTAGTGGTGGCGAGCGGTGGTGGGATGGACGGCAGGGTATACATGGTCTACATTGCCGGTAGATGGTGGAAAAGGGGAGCTGGGAGGGAGAGACGAAGAGGAGCGAGAGCAGAGCCAGTTGGGTGGGTCCGCGGGGTATGCGAGAGACTTGGGTTTCTTCGGACGTCTGGGTGGCTCAAGGGTGTTCGGTGCAGAGCGCTTCAATTTTGCGATACGGACGGGAGAGGGAGACGGCGGGTGGAAGAACTGGTCGGTAATGTCGCGGAGAGGGGCGTCATGGGACGCGCGGGAGTGGGAGCGGGGCGTGCGGAGGGAGAGAAGTGGGGTCGAGGGGTGCACTGGCGCAAAGACGGGATGTACAGAGGCGTTCTCGTCGTCGTTGAGTGGAGTGTTCTCGTCGTTTTCTTGGCCGACTTCGCTGTAGACGCTGTCGAGGTCGGTCTCGCTGATGTGGTCGTCGGGAACGTCGGGCGTGTTTTTGCGTCGGGGCATGGTGACGAACGAAGATGGAGTGACTATGCGTGGGAATATTCGTTGTGGCACAATAAGATCACGTGATGATGGCATCATCGGCTATTGACTTGGTCCCCGAGGTAGCCGGATGGTCGAGTTCTCGGCCGGAGCGTCGTCGAGATCACTCACACAGATGTTGTCCTTTCGCGCATCAGTTCTCAGTGCGCTGGTGCTCGGACGACGCCATATGAGCGTCCGCCCTGCAATCCATGCAGCATCTCCCAAGAAAACGACCATCGCCCGCCTCGCAGAGCTTCGTGCTGCCAGCACACCGATCTCCGTCCTCACTGCTTACGATTTCCCCAGCGCGCGAGCCTGCTCTGCCCACCCAGTCGACATCACACTCGTAGGCGACTCCCTCGCCCAGGTCTGTCTCGGTTACCCTTCCACCACCCGTCTCACCCTCGATGAGATGCTCCACCACTGCCGCGCCGTTGCCCGAGGCACCACCACCCCCCTCCTCGTCGCCGACATGCCTTTTGGCACCTACGCCTCCGGCCCACAGGATGCCATACGTGCCGCCGTGCGCTTGGTCCAGGAGGGCCATGCCGAAGCCGTCAAGCTCGAGGGCGGCCTCGAACTCGTCCCACACGTGACGGCACTCACCCAGATCGGAATACCCGTCATGGCCCATGTCGGCCTCCTCCCGCAGCGCGCGACCTCGCTCTCGGGCTACCGCGTACAGGGCCGCACTAGTGCATCCGCAACATCCATCGTGCGCGCCGCACAGGCGCTCGAGTGCGCAGGGGCCTTTTCCATCGTGCTCGAAGCCATGCCCAACCAGCTGGGCGAATACATCACCCGCACGCTCACGATACCCACCATCGGCATCGGCGCGGGTCCCGGAACGAGCGGCCAGGTGCTCGTGTGGGACGACATGCTCGGCACCTGGCATGGACACAAGGCCAAGTGCGTACTCTGGGTCCGTTCTTCGCACCCACCACGTTTTCTCATGCCGTTCCGGCCATTCCGTCTGTTAGATTCGTCCGCCATTTCGCCGACGTTCGAAAGGAGGTCGAGCGTGGCGTGGCAGCTTATGTACATGCTGTTAAAGATGGATCATTTCCCAGCCCAGAGCGAGAAGGATACGCCATAGACCCGACAGAGTGGCAGGCATTTTTGCGGACACAGGGAGAACAGGCTCCTCAGCCCGCAGAACTGCAGAGTCCATTGAGCAGCGAAACCGATGCCACGCCGCACCGGGAGGAGAATGCCGACTCGACGAGTACCCAGTCCCCCGAGTTTCGGACAAGTACACTCCTGCGTGCGAATGAGACGGACGAAAAGACAGGAAAGAGGACGGGGGTACATACGCTTTGAGACCGTCACTTGTACTTCGCATCCGTGATTTTCATGTATCGTTCAAGTTGACTGGCAAGCCAGGCAGGTTCATAATGCTTATTGACTAGTTCACCACTCAAGTGTGGCCGCAGTGGCCACGAGCATATCGAAGAGGAGAAAGAACAAGGGCGAACAGACGAAGGCACAGTGAAAGAGCCAGCTTGGCAAAACCGGATTATATACTCCAGGCTCAGGGTACTTCCCTTCTAACCCCACCCGGCTACTGAATCTCCGGGAGATGTCTGACGTCTTCGCCTGTTCCCGTGGAGACATCCATCTGAAGGAACCCTTGATCTGACATAAGTAAGTACAAGGTGGTAAAAGCTAGGCTCGATGATTTACGTGTCTGCACAAACGAAATCAACTTAATATTCTGGCAGCGTCGAGTCGCCCTTGGCAAATGGCTACCGCCGCCCACCCTTGATCATCCTCACCCCTGTCGCATCGTCTTTCCCCATGTCCCGCTCCAGATCCATCGGATCCTCAGCACCCACATCGCCCGGACCGTCTGTCAGTCGAGGATGCGCAGCTCCAGTCGTCGATGTAGGCGTCGACGCGTCTGCGTCGCCACATCCGCAATCATACTCTGAATCTAGTTTCGAACAGTCAAACGTCGACTTCCCGAGCCGCACGTTGACTTCATTGTGTAGCGAACATAACCTGTATATATATGTATGTTTACTCAGCGCCCTCTATAAGAAACTCGACGGCGTACCATAGACTCGCGGAAAGACGTGACGCCGTCTAAAACGAGAACGAAACCGCGGAATGTGGGAAGTGAGATGAGGCATGAGACAGAAGACAGAAGATGCAACCACACGGGTCAGGGGGACGGATCACGGATCACCTCGGACTGTGACACGTACCTGTGGTGGATACTTTTCCAACAAAGCTTGAAATTCGGCTGCACATTCGCCACAAGGATATAGACGTGCGGTGAGGTAGATGTAGGCCTCCAACGCGTCCCGTTCGTCTTGTGTCGGATTCTGAACAACGATCATGTGTGAGCATGAGTGTGAACGAGATGCGCCAATAGCCGTGGGGTTTCATCGGGCACCCGGGTCCGAGGCGAAAGAGACCGATCCAGGACACTTACCTCGGGGTACCGCAACGTCATGGTGTGACTAACTTCCACATATCCACCAGTCGTCGGAAATGCCACGGTCAACGATACGAACACGGGAATAGAAACAAAGAAAGAAAAAAAAGGGAAGGAGACGTACAGCAACTTCCATGTCGCCCTTCCCAGCTCAGCTCTACGATACCACGTGCGCTCGATCATGAGCACATCCACGGACGACGACGAGCGGGACAACGCACTTGGCAGTCTCATTCCCCAGCTTGGACATGATCACACTCCCTTTTGCCCCCTTGCCACCCATCACTTTTTCTTGATATGCATCGACGAAACTGTTTGGCAAACGCGCATCTGCCTCAACTCCGCCCTCGCCGAACCACTCGCCCGTCCACGGGTCGAGGTATGCGCGCGAAGGCGGATGGAGAAAAGCGACCGTTGAGAGGAGTAGCTGCTCGATACGAAACGAAACGACAAGGCAGGCGAGCGCAGTGAAGTCAAGGGCCAAGCACGATGCATTATGATGATCAGCAAACCTCCAAGGACGATTTGCAGGAGATATACATACGAGGGAGGCGATGATAGCGATAAATGAGCGCGCGAATCGAGAAATCATTGCTCAGCGCTCAATTGCGAGTTGTCGAAGTTGTGTAACCAGGACCGAGTGCAACATATGTCACAAGTTACTGTATGTAATTGATGCCTATCACGTTGTACGCGGTACACAACCGAGTATGTCCGTCTGTCCGGTAAAACAACATAAAAAAAAACAAGAAAAAGAGAAACTGAGAGGTCAGAGAAAGTCCCAATTAAAACAGTACAGATGAACAGGTACCGCTAGTACTATTGAAGATTAATGATTATGCATTCATACAGGATACACGAGTCTGGGTCGTCCGTTCGAGTGTCTAATTATTCATGAAATTCTACCTTGTCCGAGGAGTATGCGTGTAAAAAGAAATCATCGTGTCGAGTCGTCATACGCGTCTAATGTCGATCACAACGCTGACGTCGTGCTGTTCTCACATACGCCACACCCAGAAACACTGATCGCCGTGCCTTGTACGGAGCATTGAGCCAGCGGTGCAGGTGAACAGGTAACACTACCAGCGAGCCCCGTATTCCCATTGAGCTCTAGCGCCTGCAGTGTGTTCGGTAACGGAGGGACGGTGCCTGTGAGGTTGTTCAAACTAAGCAACAGCTGCGTGAGACCCTTGAACGACGACAGAGAGCTCGGAATAGAACCCGTGAGCGACGTAGACGTGAGATCAAGGGTGTGCAGGGAACTGGCAAGCGACGAAGACGCTGCGAGAATCGCAAGAGGGGACGGCGATAATGTTTGGGAGTTGACTAGTCTATACGACAGCGTGTCAAAAGAGCATCCATGAGGAGAATCAGTGTCACTTACAGACTCTGTAACCCAGGGAGGCTGGTCAGACTTTTTGGAAGCGTGCAACCCATCTGTGCATTGCGGGCTAGCGCTAGTGTGGAAAGACGTGTGAGACCAGGGGAGGCGAAGAGCGAGTCGGGCAGCGCTGTGATGGAAGTGGCTTCGAGGTGAAGAGTTGTCAGGGACGTCAAGTTGGTGAACGAACTTGGCAGGGAACCGGCTACACGGAAAGAATAAGTTATACCAGGTCGTTGGGAAACAACACAATCTTACCAGGTATCGAGTTCCCCCCAATCACTTCGAGGGATTGCAAGGTGGTCAAGCCGCCGATTTCGTTGGGTAATGTAGCTGGGACGCCAGGGTACGTGAGTTCCCTATGAACAAACATTATCATGGTAAGCGAGGTCCTACGCATTATTATCATCACTCACAGTGATGAAACCTGCCCCAAAGTATCACAGCTAACACCGGACCAGGTGCAGAAATTGACATTTTGAGCCCAACTGCCGTTTCCAAGGGTCGCTTGCCCTTGCGCATTCGCAGTTTCGTAGATGGCACGAAGACTACAGAATTGGATTGCGTTATTTATCTCCTGTGCGTTCTGATAATTCGCCGAATTAGACGTGTAGGAAGAAGGCACAGCCTGGAGAATTGAAAGACAGGTTGAACAAGGATAACCACCGGGTGATGTGGGTGCGTTAAGGGTGTACTGAGAAAGACATTGCTGAGCATCCGCAGAAAGTGCCCGAGCAGTAGAAATCGTTTGACTCGTAGATGGTGACGTGGAAAGCGAGAGGACGCGGATATTCAAAAAGATGAGATTCCCGACCAAGAACAGCAGAAGAATGAGGAGCGAGATGAGGAGACATTGCGACCGGCGCTGTTGCTTCCTCACGCGAGCTTCGTGTTTGGGGTCATGAACCTGACAGGAACAGCGACGTTTTTCGATGTGAAGCGGTGGCCACTGAGACAGAGGAAGGGGAGCGGGATCCTGGTCAGCAGCATTGAGCGTTCGAACATCGAAAAAGAGCTTCGTGAATCTGTCCCGTAAACTGGAGGAGGGTGGCGAAGCACCTGCCTCGAGATCCTTTGGGGAGAGAGTGGGCTGTGGTGACTTCAGTTGCCTTGAGCTGCCTCGAGCAAACGAGAAATGCGACGAGGGCGCAATTGTGGATGTCGGGGAGAACTTGGAGGTCACTACCGGGGGGTGATCTGGAGGAAGAATGATGGACAGATGCTCACGAAACTTGGAGCTCATTGTTTACGACGATATAATGTTACAAGAGGAAGAGAAAACGAGCGGTCGTGAAACAAAGAAAAGTTATACATAGACGGAACAGAAAGGCCATTGCTTAGCTAGCCCCGAGAACAATGGAGGATCAATACAATAGACAGTAACCAAATCCGGTAATCACAGTCAATGTTGAGGGGTTCCGAGTTCCGATTCATTTCCGAACCGTTTCGTGTTATTATCTCGGGGTGAATGATCATGATATGGCCACCTCAGCTGCGGGATCATGATACGAACAGTATATCTATGCTCTTGGATTGATAGTCACCGGCATTGAATGTGTCTGTCCAATCATGACATGGCTACTGCATCCATCCCCTCATCCCCAGAGCGCTTTTTATGACGCCGCTTCCGTTTCTTCCTTTGTGCAACGTCCTCCAGCTCCTCTTTAGTCTGAGGAGCATGTGAATTCGAACCAGCGTCGGAATCGCGGTTCCGCTTTTGCGACCTGTCCGCAACTTCTGGGTCCAACTGGGCCGCGGCGTCATTCGTGTCGCTCCCCTCTTCGTCATTTTTACCCTGAGCAGCTCGGAGCTTTGCACGCTCCTTCTTACCGATCCTCTTCTTCTTCTCTCCGTGCGCTTCGGCACCCCTTCTCTTCGAATCAGTGGTCGCGTCGAGAGACCAGGCATCCTCGTAGCGCGAACCCACACGCGAATGCAAGCTTTCCCGGAATTCTTTCAAGCGTTGAACCCGTTTTGGATCCCAGCTTTTTTTCGCCTTGTCACCTGAAGCGCGAAGTGTGAACAAGGACCAGGATAGTGGTTTGAGTATGCACACTGACCTTTCTCAACACGATAGGGCGCTATTTTCTTCAGCCCAACATACGAGTTAAGCTCCGCATCCGTCGCAAGCAGAATTTCCGCTGGTGTAAGATTGTAACTCTCTGCAGTCGTCGAAATGTAATGGAATCGTGTGGGCATGTGGGAGGTCTGTGATATTCGCATGTCAGTACTGTCCATCAACGAACAGAGCAAACTCACGATCCCGCTGAACCCAAGTCTGTTCACCACTTCGTCCATGTACGCATCCACCTTGCGTTTCCGCTCTTCCTCCGTACCTCTCCATTCCCCTTCGTCATCATCCCCTTCGTCCCAACCTGCGCCCGGGTCCAAGTCTGCGTCCATCTCGTCCACGTCCACTGCGATATCTCCGTCAGCTTTGTTGTTTTTCTTCTTCTCTTTCTTCTTCTGCTTTTTCAGCTCCGCTTTTGATTTGGTCGCGGGTGGCACAATGTCATCGACATTGATGTCGTCGTCCCAGACCGGCTTTCCTGCATCTTCATCGTCGGCTACCCGAATATAAGTCAGTCTGACATGTGTGACAACAGTTTCCCTCACCGATACCGTCGTCAGCGTAGATTTTCGCCATCTGTGCATCGTGCTTCGAGGGGTCCCAGTCGGCATCCAGATCGAGGTGGGAGAGACCTACCGTTGAGAGGATGCAACCAGTCAGCGAATGGAATACGGATTGAACGGTTGGATATACCTTCGTCACCAATACTACCTAGTCCACCCTCTGAACTGACCATTTCCAACTTCCTGCGCAGCTCCTTCGCCTTGAGTGTTTTCATACGCGCTAGCTCCTCCTTTCTTTGTTGCTTCTTTGACTTCCTTTCGCTGGATGTATCATTTCCAATCAGCAGCGAATGCTCGTCGTCCGGCTGTTCAGCGGCGACGGCAGCCTCCACTAGCGCACGTTCCTGCCTGATCTCTTCCCTTCGCGCGTCGAGTAGAGTTTGTTTCTCAGCGGTTTGCCGCTCTTTCTTCCGGGTACGAGCATCTTTCCGAGTAGTAGACTCGCGCCTAGCGGACGAGATATTACGAGGAAAGGATGCAATAAGTGCACCATCTCTGTTTGATCGTTGTTAGTCAGTGTCTCAATCCGTATCGCGACAATCGTGGCCATGGTTTGCTGCAAGTTAAAAGCTAGAGGACTTACGGTTCTTCGAATCTAAAGTTGTACGACGTCTCGAATGCGTCCGTGAGATCGTCAAACGCGTCTTCGTCTGAGTGTGTCGCACCATGGGTTTCTCCTTGGTCGTCTTCTAGGTCTTGATGTGCACCGTTGACAGCATCTGAATCCGCTTGGGATTTGGCTTTCCGCTTTGAACGTTTGGGTGAAGAATCGACGATTTCATTATAAGTGGGCACACGCCGGTCAGAGCGATCGATCCAACCCCGGTTGAAAATGTAACTGCATGAGACGTCAACGATTGTGTAGCAGAAGAAAAAGTTTAGCATCGACGTCACGCACTTCAGCAAAAACTCTTGATCACCCTCTTCCTTTGACTTCTTGTCCCGCTTCTTTGCAGCTTTCTCGTCTTGTCCCTCAACTTTTCCCTGATCCTTCTCCTTTTCTTTCTCTCGCTCTTTTTTGCCCTTCTTCTTTTTCTTTCCCTCGGTTTGCTTGTCATCGTCTCCAAAACCACCGACATCCTCGGAGACAACAATCGCCTCGTTGGGCTCAACAGTGATGAGGTTGTTAAGGTCCTCGCCAACCTCGCGCTCCAAGAACGCCTTGTACTCTTCTTCCTCCAGCTCGGCCTCGTCACGTGTACGTGAGCGCGGTATGAGCAGATCATCGTCCCCTGGTTCCAGCCGTCAGACATAAAAAGTGGTCCGAGACTTCCAGGCTAATACCTTGTGCTTCGGAATCGACTGCATCGTGGAACGCAGCAAGGGTTTCTGAGCGAAGCTGAACTTGTTCCTCGGTGTGCGTGAGTGGACGTAGTTCGGGACTTGGTGAGCGCGAGTCTGAGACACCGTCAGCGAGTGCGGATGCAAGCGCAGCTTCGCGGATGGTCAGTGGTTTCGACTATTTCGTACATACAAGTCAGTACGGAGACGTGGGACGATCGTAGTCGACTATGGATCTCGCTCACCTTTGCTTTCGGCTTTGCTTTCGTCGACGGCGCCTTGTCCTGCGTTCGAGTGTGTTCCTCTGTTAAGACCAAGTTATGACAAGTCCCAAACAGAGCGTTCCCTTGGCAGGAATGCAACACACCTTCGAATACTAGTCTGCCACCTTCATAGATACCCGGGTCCTTCTTCCGAATCCGTGCCAGTGTACGAAGAATGGCAGCATCCACCGCAGGCGTGAGCTCCTCCCCGTCAGAGTCTTCTTCCATGTCCTCCGAATCCTCTGAATTGTCGGCGTCACCAGACTCTGAATAGTCGGACCCATATTTTTCTTTTACTGTACCACAAATGAATAATTCAATATAATGCCATGCAAGAGAACAAAGTCAGCGAATGGATCTGACGCACGCTTCGCGAGTTCTTCCCTTTCCTTTTTGTATTCAAAGGCTTTCGCAAAATGTTCATTGATCGTGAGTGTGTGCAGGCCGCTCGTTTCAGAGTCGGAATCCGAAAGCATGGTATGCGTGTTGACGTGAATGCTTCAGCGAGCGATGAAAAATATCTGGTTGACAAAAAGGATGCATGATCGAGTGGTTGTTTGTACCTGTTAAGATCGCAAGCCTAAGATACCAAGTTTGGAAGGAGGCCCATCACCATCACCCCCGGCTTGCAGACCAGCATGGTCCAGTGTGGACCAAGTTTCCCTGGTAGATGGACCGTCCGAATGCCCCTCGTTCTGAATTAGGCATTCCCATCGAGAGTAGTATTAGGTACCCCTCCCCCCTCGTAAACTTATCTGCCTTATTGAATCGCCATGACCGACGCGTCGAACTTAATGCTGTCTTCTGCTCCCACTCGAAAGAGGTGGCCCGTGGGTGTCATATGACATCGAGTCCGTCACGATAACCCTCTTGTTGACTCGCTCCTCTCGACAATGAACCGAATGTGCCTATGGCGGAAGCTTACCACGACGCACGTTACGCAAGAGCAACATGTTGTCACCCTGCACATTTTGAAGCTCCGCTCGCGAGACTCCAAGGGCTTTGGGGGGCCCCGCCCGGCCTGGCTTGGGGTTCCCTCTGAATCAACTGCAGGAGCACGGCTAGATGCAATAGCACGCCAGCGTGCCCCCACGACGTGACAACATGGCGCGCTCGCAGCACCACCCGTACCCATATGTACTATTTTATTTACAACCTGTTCCAAGTATCCATCTAAAGAATTACTGGGCGACGATGGAGTTTGAATTTGGGCCGACGCTTGCGACGCGTATTTCGGTAATTTCGAGTATTTCGCTATTTTCGCTATTTTCGCTATTTTCGGTTATTTCGGTAACCCA
>JBBPQC010000137.1:0-37322 GCA_038092295.1 Leccinum arenicola | reverse complement strand
ACCCGTTTATAAAAAAAAAAAAAAAAAAAAAAAGGAAAGTTATGCTAGACGCACCTGAGTCTCATCATCCAACGGCGATATGCATAGTGCTCATCCACACTTTCATCCCTTGCCCTCACTGATCTGTCATCAACACAAAAGACAAGAAAAAGAATGTAAGTAGACAAAAAAACATCGACGCCTCAGCAAATTGAATCACACCATTCAAGCCGCTGATGAGTTCTGGATGAGGAGATGATCTTGAGTTACGGAGTGGGGTAGAACATGCTCACTTGACGAGCGACAAGTTGGCTGTTGGTGATGGTGGTCGAAGCTGAAGTGGAAGGCGAAGCAAAAGTCAACATTCAAGACAAATTTAAACAACGCGCATCATCACGTGCAATGTAAACAATGCACATCACGTGTAATGATCACGTGTGTTTGCAGCTCAAAGTTGCTAAGTCCAGTCCTTGCTATCTCTTTACATTTCATGGCACTGTCTCCTGCCCTCGCTTCTATGTCAATAAATTCGCCGATCACGAAACTGCGCGAGGACCGATGACATCAAGTCATGCTTCAATCTGCCTGGGGCGACCTCAACACGGGGAACTTCTTCAATGGAGCTTGCTCGAGTGCATGTTGGACAATAACCGTTCGGAGCTGGTACGTGGTAACATGTCAGTGCCTCTGAGTGTTTGTAGATAATTTCATGTAGCCTTTTACCCGTGCCGTTTCAACCATTCCGAGTTGTGCATCGACGACGACGACCCCTCTCCCTTGCCCACACGGAACCGCGGCCGAAGAACGACAACGACGCCATCACGCTGTGTCAACCAGCATGGCGCGACAACAACTCCCCACCCTCTTCCTCGTCCTGTTCCCTCAACCTCCACCACGTCCTCGTCTCCATCCCCATCCGACGACGACGATGACCCACGACAACATGCGTCGATGAACAAACCCCGTCCACGGCACGGGGCTGCAACGGCGATGATGAGATGGTGAGTACCCGCGTCCTCGTCCTCACCACTATCACCAAACGACGCGACGTGGCGCCACGACACGTCGACTGACACGACGGCATGCCACGTCGCGACAAAGACGATGGACGAAGGCGACTGCGTCACGGCACGGTGCAACAACGACGATGGCACGCCCTGACAAACGACACAAGCCTGGCACCACCACCACCACTACCACCATAACGACAATAAGCGACGACACGCAACAACCACCCTCGCTCTCTCCCTCTCCCTTGCCCACATGGAACCGACCACGACGTAACGACTTGCCACCAGCCACCACTGTGAATGACGACGACGACGACACGTCATCGTGGCGTGCTGGTGCCACCACGACACGATGATGTGACGACGACGACGCCGCCCTCGCTCTCTCGCTCTCCCATGCCCATAACTGGCACGGAACCGACTACAGCAGTCCGACAACAGTTGCGACCGACGACCGTGAACGACGCGACGACGATGCGTCCAACGCGTCAACGGGCCTCACGAGTCACGGTGACAGTGACGGGGACAACGACTTGTCGCCTGACTCGTGCAACGGGACACGACGACGACCACGAACGACGTGACGTGGCACTGTGACGCATCAACTGATGCCAGTGTGAAGCACACGACGGCGAATCACCGGAGATGTTGTCGTTGTTGTGGCGGCAAGTAGCGCGGTACGTCGAGGCGTCCAACGATGGGGTGTCATCGCTGCTGTTGCTGTTCCGAATTTGCGGGCGTCAATGCGCTTGTTACCGGCGCTGGACGTGAACGCGTTCAAGGACGAGTGCGGTTCGTGGGCTCCGAGCGGCGAGCGTTGGCGCAAATATTGAGTCTTGATCTGGTGAGTTGCATGCGTGTCGTGTTGTCGAGTGGGACTCAACGTTGATCCCATCATGCTAAAGGAGTTCGAGGCGAGGAAATGATTTGCAAGGACTTTGTCGGTCCTGGCCCTTACCCCACTTACATACACCATCGACCAAGAAGTCAACGCCTCCACCCACTACCAACCCGTTCGCAGCTACAATCGAGCACCAGTCCGTCACCCTCATATGGGTAGTGTTACCCATCGCCGCAAACATGTTCCCCGTCCGCACGTCGACTACGATGCGACTGGACGACGACGACGCGACTCGGACAACACCGTAACACCGCCCTCATTGCCACGGCCCACGGGGGTATCACAGCGGGTTTGGGTTGCCGTTGGTATGGGTACTGCTGCGTGTCCTTTACACAAAAAATGGTATTCCTAATATGTACTTGTAGCTTACTTGTACTCAACTTGTTACGGACTTGCCAATGACTTTCTCGGCAGCCTGCGTTGAGAACGTCGGTTACACTTAGTACGCTTACGTTGAAATAGAGCTTATATTGACTTACGGCTCGGCAAGCAACAAAAGCTCCGATAAGGAGACAATAAGTGGTAAGTATGATGTAAGTGACAATAAGTGACCCGTTAATTCCCTGATGTTCCGCCAAGAATGCAGGACAGTTGCTGCACATTGTCGCTTCTTCCTCTCCCTCACAACGCCCATACATGCAGGAACTTGAAGTCACACATGCCCGACGCCATTGCCCGTCCTCGCCCCCCTACCTTGCCCCTCCTCCACGTCCACGCCTTCGAGTGACGCAGTCGGCAGCGTTTGTGGCGCACGCCGTTCTCCGACTGAGGGCACCCATCATTTCACTTCAAGGCTCAAGCCAAAAAAAAAGTATGTTTTCATTCCAGCGCAGACTCTGGGGACATTCTGAATTAGCTTTGCAGGTTTCGTTCTTTTGCTTGCGACCAGACTAACTAATCACGACCAAGGAAATAGCGTGGCAATGGGGACGGATACGAGGGCGGGAGGTATTCTCCTGGAACCAGAGCAGCCGCCGTTTGGGGCAGGTCCAGTTATGTACAGTCACTGTCCGCCCTTCTTCCTCACCCTCACGATACTGAATCACAACGACGATGGGAAAAAAGGGCGGTGGCGGATGATCGAAGGCGTCATTCCATCCTTGGTGTTGGAGTAGAGTGTCTTTCTTTCTTTCATGATGCGGACGATGTCTTTGGTCAACCCGAGCGCTCTTGCTCGCCGTTCTGCTCTCGCAAGCCACCCTATCATCAGATTTGATATCCATTTATCATGAAAAGATAACGAAAATTGTCAGTGCGGTCGCGATGAATCATATAATAAGATCCAAATAAGATCGGTAAAACCTATAAAGACGTGGTCTTAAATGATAAGCAAACTGAAGATCCAAGGTATATATATCACCAACCAAATACCGTGGACTACTCGTCCCTTGGCAAGCCCTGCTGCTGCTCAAAACTCCTCTTCCGCAACCGCCCGTTCTCAGAAGGGAGCAACAACCCACCTTCAGGCTGACCGCGCTCGCGTTCTTCTTGGCGTCGAGCGAACACACCACGTTCAGGCTTGGCATGCTCAGTCGCCGCAGCCACCCTTTAAGTTTCTTGGGCCGTAACAGAATCGGGGGTTTGGGCGGGCGCAGGTCGCGAGGCGACAGGATCGTGTCCGAAGCCTTGTACTTGGACACCGAGCACGTGTCGCAGCCGCAAAACGGCGCGTGGTCTTTGGGTGGCAATACTAGCGAGCGTGCGGGCGAACGGGATTGAAATTGTGGGGTGGTCGGGCGTGGCGAGATGCCAAAACTGCTTGTCGTTGTCGTCGTCGAAGGCGAGTTGATGCGCGTCACGCTCCGAGATCCGCGCGTGTTCTGGAACACGCTTTGCTCCTCGGACCTTCGGGTCCCTCTGCTGCCGCGCGCTCGGGACGCAAACTGAGAAATTGCAGCCGATCACGTTCGAAGTCGCGCCCTCGCTGGCTCAGTTGGCGTTCGCGCTGTCGAAGCTCGTACTCCTTCTCCTTGAGCTCCAGCTCTGCCAACTCTTCAATCCGTTACTTCCGTCTCCATATCTCGCTCTCCTTGATGGGTAAATCGCGTGCGGCCACATGTACGATGGTATCTGGTGGGAAACGATCAACGACTGGAGAAGTGGTTCGTCGCGGAGACATGGGGTCGTCGGTTGGTTGATAGCGCGGCGCAATCTCGGAAACGCTCAATGGTAACCTAGGGATATCCTTTGGTCCTGAGACGATATCTCGACCTTGGTGGAAAACGGAGGGTAAATAACGAGAGATAATATACAAAAGAGGGACTACCCACTCGGGTGTATTTGCTGCGCAACGCTGCCACGTTGCTTCCCGTGCTATGAGTCGAATCTATGCATTTGAGACTCTTCTTGGCGACATCGACGCTGTGGCTTCTGAACACGACTTTGCTGGTGTCAGAGTGAACACCGTCAGCGGAAGAATATTCGGCCCTCTTGAACGGTGGCGCGGGTCCAAAGGATTTATCAGATGGTGGTAGCACACGAGTGATCAAGGAAGGGCGTCGTGGCTTCTTTAGCACCTTGTCTTTGAGCGAGAGGATTGGTGGTTCGGACCCAGAAAGCGTTGCGACGGCGAGTGTAATGGAATTTGCGACGTCTGCGGAGAATGCGAAGACCGGGAATCCAGCGGGACCGATTCTGGCAAATCAGTCACCGCCACATGTTTGGGAGTTTCCGTCAAGACAGGAGCTGGCGGAGCCAGTACAACTGTGAAGGGTCGGGATTGCCTGCATGAGAATGTACAGCTTGGAGGCTCTGGATCTGAATTTGCTGGCGCTGCAACTCTGCCTCGTTCATGGCCAGTGGTATAGGGAAGTGGGTGGGGGGAATGCAGAATGCGGAAAGGACAGAACCTTGATTCTGACTTGCCGTGGTGAACGGTGAGTGCGGTGGATCGAGTGATGCGGCCATGGGTGGCGAGACAACTCTCGGGCCGTGGCCAGACATGGGAGGAACAGGGAGGGATCTGCGAGCTGGCGTGGAAAGTCCGGTCTGGCGGCAAGGATTCCGCAGACAGCGCGGGTAGGTCACCGGGGAGCGAACCAGTCCAAGCGCTTTCGCGGAGGGAACGCCATTCTTCGAGGGAGCCGATAGTTGGGGATATCCGGCGCATACAAGTCGGCGTCTGCTAGTATGCGGGAGAGGGTGGCAAGTACACTGAACGTCACCGGCGCGTTTTGTTGAGTGACATTTACTACGGCATGGTTGCTGAAGCTTATAAACCCGTATCGAGATCTCGCCACCGTGATGTTGCCCGTCGAGCCAAGAAGATGGAGGTTAGATTGTAGTCTGGGAGTAGATGTGTACTGACTATTTCTTTTGTGACATTTCAGGTACGATGATGCTCTATAGTAGCGAGCATGTCCCTCACCGGCGCCTGCTTGGACTTTTTCTTGTAAACTTGACCTTTGAGCGGAATGGTCAGGGACACTGGGTGATTGACAAACTGGGGACTCGTCAGATAACTTGTGGACCTGGTCGTGTGCAAGGCCCGGAATGGCCCGGGACATGTTGGATGTGGTTGAAACTGACGAATCAAACAGTAACGAAGAATGGACGGGTTTTGGTGCGAACGACGAGGAGCCACCTCAATACCACGCTAGCAAGGATACAGACGTGCCCGACCACTGGATATGATATGTATCTCATCCCTTTTCAATACAATATCAACGGTACATAGTGTTGTCAACGTTGATTGAGCTTGAAACACACAAAGATTCCGTCTTTATCACCGAAAGGACTATGCTCTCTGTACTACAAACCAACAGTCGAACTCTTTGGTGACATGTTCTTCTGTCTCTTTGAACGTTAACAAGCCCTGCCTAGCATGTCGCAACCAAGAATCTGTTGCCAAACCTCCGGTATGCCTTCCTCTTCGCACCCCACTTGCATTCCATTGTCTCTCAGGACATAATACTCTCGCCCTGGCGTCTGCACAACAGCCACCGCCGCATGCAGTGCTTCACCCTTGCAAGTCGTGAAATGGACACTTTCGATGTGATGGTGACTATACAAATCAGCGTCACGAGCGCACGGACAAGACAAAGAACGTTTGCGTACGCTGCGAGGTACAGGTTCACCGTATCCATGAACCGTCCTACGGATCTACCTCCAAGGATGTCGTGTTTGGCAGGCAACCCCGCAAACTCTTGCGCCATGGCGCTCGTGGACATCCACTCCCCGCTTATGCTGTCGACGATCATCAACGGCGTAAATCGGAAAAGCAGTCACCGAGCATAGCAAGAATACCTACCCGTTCGCCACGACACAAGCTAGAACGTATTTCTCAGCAACGCGCATCTTGGCAACGCTGTTCGCGTTCTGTCCCTGGCGTTGACCTTGAATGCGGCATAACCACGCCTTGCTAATCCCTCGATGGTAGTCTTCCGTGTTGGACCAAGTCACGCATTCGAGAATCGGGCGCAGTCTTGTCGAGTCCGGTGACGTCAACGTACTGCGCGATCGCTCGGAGATCCATGCCGTCCAGTCCGCGCGCAGACGGTGCTCGAGCGTGTTCTTGTCCCATTGTGACGAGGAGGAGGAGGAGGAGGAGGGAGCCCCAGGCCGACCCACGACTTCGCATGTAGCTTCGAGCACGTAGAAACTGCAAGACACGCCGGTGCTGTCGTCCTGCTCGACGACGTGCCAGACATCGCCTCGGACGACCTCCCGAACATCTTGAACGACGCATCTCGACCACGTCGCTGCGTCGTGGCCGTGCGCACCGATCGAGGTGGCGAACCACATGCGGGTAAGAACAAATCTAGCATAGCGGTTCAGATGGGCTCGTAGTTGCGGGGTGCAATCCGAAACCAATCGATCTAGAGACGAACCGGAGAGCAACTTCGACCTGCTTTTCGTCGTCAGGGCTGATCCAAAGACGTTGAGACAGCGGATGGTATCCGATCGAACCAACGTATCGGCCAAGGAACGACCGCTTGAAGGCCAGACGTCGTTCAAAGACTTCGGCTATGCGATATCGAAGATACGGCCAAAAGTTGGTCATATTTCTCGAGTACTGTTCGAGAATGGAATCTAGCCGACGGCCAGGGTAGTCTCTCGACAATATGTGCACCGCGGACATGTAAACTGCCACGGACGAGGTGACGTGGAGCAGAAGCATTGGTTCAGAAAGGTATTTCCGTACCTGCGTACCGGAACGTTCTCGATACAAGTCCACATGTCTGTCTGTCTGTGGGCGAAAGTCTGCTCAGTATGATAGCCCATCGGTTTACCCACTTCCGCTCAGACGCCTTTGGCGGTAAGGAAATCTGAGAGAGAAGAGGAAGAGGCTTTGCAGAAGGGATGGAAGCAAGAGAAAAATCAGCTCCTCTTGAAGTTATCAATGTCTGCGAGCGTTCTTTGATCGCATTGCCGGATTCCACAAGTTTGGGTCTCGCAACCGCTAATGGCTTGAACCGCTTGGGGTCGCGTTTGATCGTGCTAGCTGAAGGCTGCTTTGTGACAGTAGCAGTGACTTGGAGCGACGACACTTTACGCTGCGCAGGCAGCTCGGGAGCTTTGAAGACTAGAGAATCTTTGATCGGCAGTGCTTGCTGGAATGTAGAGGTCGTCTGAACCTGGCGTGCGTGAGCCGCGTTACTCGTTGATGTCCTGATCCGTTTTGCAGGGACAGAGATGTCTATATGCGTGTTTCTTTTCGCGCCATGGGTTTTCTGAGTGCTCGACGTCACGGTTCGGTCCTGCGGCAATTCAGGAAGTTGTGTAGCCACCTCTGCGATGGAAAGAGTCTTTGTTGATCCAGTGGCACCAACCACATTCCGTTGGACATCTTTCTGGGGAGTGGAAAGCACAGTAGACGGTGCTCGACGCGTCGCGCTTGAGTCCTGTGGTGTCTCGGGAAACCGTGCGGGTACCTTTGTGGTCGGTTCCGTTGCCGACGACGAGTTCTGTTGGTGCGCAGACAGTTCGGGAGTCCTGGATACTAAAGCATCTTTGATTGGCAGTACTTGCTGGGTAGAGGTCGTCTGAACTGGGCGTGCGTGAGTAGTTGATGCAGATGTCCTGATTCGTTTTGCAGGGGCGGAGATGTTTATATGCGTGTTTCTTTTCGCGTCACTGTGAGTTTTCTGACTGCTCGACGTCGCGGTTCGGTCCTGCGGCAACTCAGGAAGTTGTGTAGCCACCTGAGTTCTTGTTGATCCAGTGGTACCAACCACGTTCCGTTGGACATCTTGCCGGGGAGTGGGAAGCACGGTGGACGGTGCTCGACGCGTCGCGCTTAAGTCCTGTGGTGTCTCAGGAAGCCGTGTGGGTGCCCTTGTGGTTGGTTCCGTTGCCGACGACGAGTTCTGGCAGTGCGCAGGCAGCTCGGGGGCTCTGGACACTGAAGCATCTCTGACAGGCAGTGCTTGTTGGAATGTAGAGGTCGTCGAAACCGGGCGTGCATGAGCCGCGTTACTAGTTGATGCGGATGTCCTGATCCGTTTTGCAGGAGCAGAGATGTCTATATGCGTGTTTCTTTTCGCGCCATGGGTTTTCTGAGTGCTTGATGTCGCGGTTCGGTCCTGCGATGACTCGGGAAGATGCGTAGGCGCCTTTGCGATAGAGGGAGTTCTTGTTGTTTCAGTCACGTTCCGCGGTGCTCCGAGACGCGTCGCGGTTGGGTCCTGCGGTGCGTCGGTGGTTTGTTCCGTTGCCGACGACGCATTCTGTTGAACAGACTGCTGCGATGTATGCGTAGGAAGTGCTGCTGGAAGTCCGACCGTGGCAGTTGCAGGAGCGGGCACGCCCGCAAGCTTCTGCAAGAGCGCAGACTTGTTTAGCTTTGAATAACCAGCGATCCGTCGCTCTTTGCACAAGGCTTTGAGCTGCGGAACGGTGAGCTTGCTGAGGTCTGTCGACATAGTAGTTCTAGTTCAAGAGTAGGCTACACTGTGTGCTCTCGGATCCAATTTCCAACTGTAAAGTAGCCCAGTCCACTCTCCCTCGTCAGCTTCTTATTATTATTAGTAGCCGTCTGCTTCCGTTTCTTTCTACCTTCCGTTCGTTGAGCTGGTACTACTACGTCCTTCAAATTCCAGGACGGGTCGTGTGCGTGTCTTGCCAATATCCAGTCAGGGGCCAAGGGAGCCCACCGCTTCTGCCGGATAGTGTGACGAGCCATGCAAAGCATACATACAATTCGTAAATTACCTTTTCTGCGGCTGCTCGTTCCTCTTGTTCTCTGAGCTCTTGGTCCAGCGAAGGGAGGATGCGGATGATCCGCCGCTCTACAGGAGGACCATACAAATCCTCTGGGTCGTCGTCCATCATCTCGTCAATGGCATCCTGGCCGGCTTGAGGTCGAACCTCGAGTTCTTGTTCCTGTTGGATGGTGATACTAGGAGAACTCGCAGCACGCGCGGGGGGTCGCGCTTCTGCAACAATATCAGTGCTGATGTCTCTATATGCCAAGTCATCCGCTTGGAAAGTAGATCCGGACAAGGCGGCAGGAGGCAAAGGGTCGACCTGCATCTCGACATCATCCTCAAGGGTCATTGTCGATGCCGTGCTGGTCGAACGGAAAGGCGTAGACGTATGAGAAATGGACGCCGCCTGATCAGATCCCTTCTCCTCTTGCGAAGTGAACGTTGACTTGGTAGTAGGCGGATCTGGCTCTGATCGAGAGGCTACAGACTTCATCGCCCTCTTCGCGATAATCACGGTTGGACGCTTCACCGGAGCTGCCTCGGTCGCCTTTTCTCGATTACTCTCGTCGTCGATTGGTTCTCGGCCATTTCCCACCCCACTCTGGAGAACGCTCAGCAGACGCAGACAAGCACTCCGAATGCCAAATTTCCACACACCGATTCCTGTCTGACGTTCGCCGTGAGCGTGGTAGTTTCCGTTGGCGTTGGAGCAGGACGCGAGAACCAAATCTTGTCATCTGGTTCGACACTCGACACGGCGGTCGGGGTCTCCGAGAGGTCTTTTTTTCCACACCGTCGACATTTCCAAGAGTTCAGATCGTTGCCATTGGACGTGTCACCCGCGTTCGTAGCGCGTATGCGTCGAACAAGTTCCTCATCTGCGATAGGGGGCATGTGGCACCCTGGTAGAGGCTGGGTGGATATTGTGCAACGATCAGCGGGTTCGATATGGACGTACTGTGATGCCATGTCTTGTTACATTCACAACAAGTCAAGAGGAACGCTTGTGGACCGTTCGTGGTTTGCTTGCACCGTTGACAGCACGACATCATGCTAGTTCGGGTTAGGGTTAGCGCTCCCTTGATCTCATACTACTACCACTTTACATAAATGGCGGACGAGCGCATCCAAGTCGCGAGCGCCTTCTTGCTCCAATCTCCACCCGGAGAGATCAACGACGTCCTCAACGGTACGCGTTTCCACATCCTCAATGCATGTGCTGATCAGAAACACGCGCAGATGTCCGCGTTATTGTCAACGACGACGATGTCCTCGAAGACGGCCTCCTTCCCGCACTCCGGGAATACAATCTCGCGCAGTTCATCCTGGTGGACGTACCGGACGCGCAGCACCAGGTACGTTCTGCTCACATGCTTTCATCGTACCCGCACGTCTTCGATCATCTTCGTTGCAGACCATCGTTAGCGACGCCGCACGGATACAAGACGCCGACGAAGACGGACAGGAAGAGCGGTTCCTGGACCCGCGTTCCAAAACCTCTTTCCGATTCGATCACCTGAGACTGGCAAGTACCACAACCCAACACTCGACGCGATGCTCAATTTCTCTCTTCGTTCAGGAAGCCTCCGATCCTCGCTCAGAAGTGCCCGATCCAGAGGCCGAGCCACTCCGGTAAGCGATGTCGTACCCATGACCTCCTAAACGACCATTTCCTCCAGCGCGGCCCTCGAGTCCGCCTCCCTAACCTATCTCGCTGCCCATTATTTCGACGGCGTCGCCGCCACATTCGCCTCCCAACCACCTAGCCACTTTACGGTCCAGATCGTGTCCAACAAATACAACCCCTCCAACTTTTGGTGCATGGTCTCCTCCACGCGTGTATATAATTCACCACCCACTAATCGTCATCGCCAGGTCGGGGAGGTGGCGTTCCCAATACGAGATCGACCTGGCAGAGTCGAGGTCGATCCAGGGCAAGGTCCTCGCCAACGTCCACTACTACGAGCAGGGAAACGTACGTGCCAACGGATGCCGCGTCGATCGTAGTGCCCATTCGTTTGCAGGTCCAGCTAGAGACGTCGCACGACATCTCGATACCGATACCGCCAGCGGTGGCGAATGCGTCCTCCCCGACCGCAGCGGCCAACAAGATATTCGCGCTGATCGAGCGGGAGGAGACAAGGTTACAGACCTCGTTGAACGACGCCTATCAAGAAATGAGCGAAAAGGCGTTCAAGGGCCTTAGACGTGCTCTCCCACTGACAAGACAGAAGATCGATTGGGACAAGGTAGTGTTATTTCGTATCTGGATGGCATGCATTGCTCAATGTTTGTCAAGGTGACTGGATACAAGCTTGGCGCGGAGCTGACAGCAAGCAAAGGCGCCTTTTCCATGACGGCGTGAATCCTTTGGTGGCGTGCTTTCATTTCGATCTAATATGTTGTTGTTGTCGAATCCCGTACAATCGAGATAATGAAGATCTATTTTAGTGTATCCTACCATTTTGCGCGTAAGGGCGACTCGATGCTGGCTATGACGCTGGGAACGTTGCGAGCAGCCAAACTTATCATTAAAGTCGCCCGCATAGGAGGGAGCGCACGTGTCGAATCACTTCAAGTTGTATAACCAGGTCTAGGGTGGATGAAACGTCGGCGGGGATGCCAGGGTTCCGATTGGTCTGGTAATACTATAGAAGGCAATCGGACGCCCATTGACTCTGCACAAATGTTCCAATCGGCGTGCGGTGGTCCGGTGAGAACGTACAGAAGTTACCCCCAGTCACCCCCAGTGTCTCCTGCCTCCTGCCACACTAGGCAAACTTTGCCACGTTGTTAGGAATGACCGCGAACTCTAGATGCGACGTAAACCCTGGGGCCATTGACCGTTTCAAAGAGTATGTACATCCCATTCTCTGATCCATTCGTGGATACGTGGAACGCAAGTCTAAATGCACTTTCGGTGGCCACTCACACTTAGGATGACGTTCCTTGTTTTGCTTATATCTGTTTTCAAGTAAGTAACCAGCGGGCATACCATGCCAATTCGTAAATATATGATAGCAGGTAACAGCTTTATGCCTTGTGAAACTGATCCTTGATCTTCCAAGGTGTGTCATACCACCCAACTTTTTCCAATAGGAGGTATTGAACGACCTTGCGGGGCGTAGCAAGGTCAGAATGAATGGCTTGTCCGCGCTTGTCAACAACGTCGATTTTCTAGATTGTGTATCAACGAAGTCGATTCATCGCTGATGGGTTAGAGACCTGAAGAACCACTTACGTGGGATGTATCGAACTTGACGAGGGCTTGAACGAGAAGACGATGCCCATTAACGGGATCTGCAGCTTCAGTATAAACCTCACCCGCTCTGATGGAAACGATGTCCACGGGTGTGGGTGCTCTCCGCTCTAAAGGTCTTCAGAAAGAGTCTCGGTATGCAAAATGGTGGCTTACTCTTGGAACTGGGGAATAGAGCCATATCTGAGACATCGCTACTGATATTCCAAGTCCAAGTTTGGCCCTTCTCTCGCCGCCGCATAGCTTTGATGGCCTTTTCCTGGAATGGGCCAGACGTGAATTCTTTCACCTTGTCCTCATGACCCCTAGAACGGTTATCAGAACTGTGGTGAGAATGCAAACCCGACAAGGTGCACACCTTGCAATGGAAGTGTTTACTTTGCGATAGGTGTCAAGAGCTATTTGTCGTAGCGGAGCCAACAACGCGTCTGGAGAATTATTTCGTACACTCAATATGCGGCCCAATGTTCTGACACGTAGTTTCAAGTTCTTCCCTGGGAAAGCGTTCGCTTTCGCCATGACGAACATGCTAAAAAGGCGAAGCAGGGTGTCAGACTGTATTTTACCAAAGACATACAGAGCTGCACCTGTACGAGTTCTTCATCCAGTTGCCGGTGTTGTGCTTGATTGCGTACCAAATATCACTGCACTGTGTTTCAACACACATTCAATGAATATAATTGCAATACACACGAGAATTTGCTACGCGCAAACATAGGTTTTGTGGTGAGCAAGCGAAACATTGGACGCAGGTCATAAGGAATTTCCGCATCTGAGAAGTTCAAAGGTTATGTCACCAGACAGAATGCTGCCAGGATGATACTTCATACCCAAGTTTGCCATTTCAGTCCCCCATACGTCAGCCGTGGTGTACATCTTGCTGAACCGCTTCATGCTCTCCATTGCCTGAAGATTCTGTTCCGCCGCGCTCTGAAGCGAAGACTGCCCAGGCTTGGAATTCTTTGCCTTGTCATCGGATTGTTGTGGTCCTGCCTTGGACGGTGTCGAAAGCGTTTGAGAGCCAGATGATTTTGGCTTATTCTTGATGGCAATGGCTGCATACGACCGAGAATTGATAGAAGGCCGTACGTTAGCCTGGTGCGTCCAAGACGGTCTGAGCGTCCTCAGACCAAGCGCGACCACCATTGAGGGAGTACTAGTCCTGGAAAGTAACAAAATGCTATTGAAAGTGCCAATTCCCAATCGGGGACTCAGAATAGATGCGGAATTTTCCGGAATATTCACACGATCATGGCCGAGTGTGTTACGAGTTCGATCGGCTCAGCCTAAGTACAAAAATTCCTTCGCACGTTTGCTTGTTACCACCAACCATCTAGATATCATGCCTGTAAGTCTATCATATCACTGAAACTTCTCGCATCTAAGACTCTTTTTTTTAGCGTTCGTCACGCTCCTCTCGTCCTGCTCCGAGGCCTGCTGCTCAGCAATCCCGGGGTGCTCACACCGCCGCTATGCCCCCACCAGCAGCCCATGCAAATCCTGCTCGTGCCCCTGCTCCACCTGCCGCGGCCGCTGCTCAGTCTGGTCAGCCTGGCATGCTTGCGCAAATGGCTGCTACTGCTGGCTCCGTTGCAGTTGGCTCCGTCGTCGGTCACGGAATTTCCAGTATGCTCTTTGGTGGATCGAGCTCCTCGGCAGCACCTGCCGAGCCAGCAGCTCCGGTCCAACAACAACAACAGTCTTTCCAATCCACATCTCCTTGTGCCACTCACGCCAAGGACTTTTCAAATTGTTTGGAAAAGGCAGACTTGAACAGTTGTTCGTACTACCTTGAACAGCTGAACGCCGTATGTACCGGTTTTCACACTATGTTTCGTGTGTGCTGACGTATCTCTCCAGTGCAAAGCCGCTGCTGCGCAGTATTAATAGATTATTACTTAAACTTGGTTGTATGCGAATGCATCTGACAATGACATCTGTTGGTTGTCGCCATCACCCCTCTCATTGACTTGTATCTGTTAACACATCTTGTATTCAAAGATGGCCACTTTGGCGAGGTTAGTCTTTCGAGACGGTTTTGCGTCACAATTCAGTGACCCGGGTGATATAAGTTGAATCGCCGGGGGTTTCCACCTGACTGTAGAGCGAGGCGCTGAATCCGTCATGTTTACCGCTGGTCGGTCAAGAGTGCTAGCCCCCTCCGCTCTACCTTCTGCACCAAAGTTACATCGAATATTTTCTTGAAACTCTTCTCTCCAGGTTCGGGTCTCTAGGACTTGGTCACAGGACTGGCTCGGTGCCAATGAGCCGTGAATTGACGACACCACGGAAGAACGAGTCTCAGCTACATTCAACTTATCACCGAGGTGTACATATTCACGTTTCTAGTGTTCCGGGATAAAGTGCGCCGGACGCGTCGATGCAGTTTAATGGACGTATGGTCCGATACAGGAAAGACACCGACGGGGAAGAGGGCTATTCGGTCAATATACTATATGGTACTTCTGCGAATGTTTAATTCTCGTTTCCGGATGACTGACCCATTGTCAATTTGTACATGGCGCAATACTTACCGACTCGAACATAATCAATTCATGCAACCACTTCATCCATTTCATTGGCGTGGACTCCTTGAGAAAGTTCGTTTCGCTGAGGAGGGATCTTCCTATGTTACTGCGATTTCGGTCGACTTGCTTTCTGTCGAGGGCAACCCGAGCGTCCTTGCATGTACCAAGATGTAATCTCTGTTCTCCCCAGTGCATGGCAATTTGTTGATGATGTTTTCTGGAAATTCGTCTGTTCAGGTTCGGGTCTCTGGGACTCGGCTACAGGACTGGTTTGGTGCCAATGAGCCGCGATTGACATTGTAAATTGGATGAAAAGACAACTTTCAAAGGATGTATGCGACCACTTCATCCATTTCACTGGCTTCCACCCGGAAAGCTCGTTGCGCTTAGGAGCGATCTTCCCTATTCTACTGCGATTTCGGTCGACTTGCTTTCTGTCAAGGGCAACCCGAGCGTCCTTGCATGTACCAAGATGGAATTTCTGTTCTCCCCAGTGCATGGCAATTCTTTGACGACTCTGAGGTCGCCTCATGGATCCTCCGAAGTTCCTAATACCTCAAGATTGGCCATGTTCCCGTTGTACAATGTTTCCTTTCGTCTGGGACCGCTCATCACTTTGTAGTCGGGTAACATGTTGAAGTAAGTGTGTTCCTGGTTCGCAGATGAAGATGACTGATTCTGACCTCGTGCAGTCCGCGGTCGGAATGCGGGGTCCTGTTTTCCGACTCTACCGGTGCCTTGCACCAAAAACGAAGGTTCAGAAGCTGTAAACCTCTTCGTTTCTCTCAAGGCTGTGACCCACGCGAAGTCAACTTCCGCGGAAAAAAAAAAACATTCACTGCGTTCGGGCGAGGATATGTTATGACGGTAGCTCTCAGGTTCTCGCTCGGGGTACTTTTTCCGTCTCCGAGTCAGCTGTCCTCGACACGTTGAAATCGCGCCGACATGTTCCAAAGAGGGCATTGCTTCTTCCCGACTGCTTCTCGAGAATGGAGCTGATATGTTCATGGGTACCAGCGATGGAGATCGTACCTTCCTTTTTCACTGGCCACGGGTGGAAAGTGAGCAAATCTCCATTGTGAACTCTGAAGTACTTCCACCCGGTCAGCACACGTTCCTTTGCAATTTCCTTTTCATCTGATTCAACCCGAAGAAATGTCAGAGTGATGGAGTTTTTCGCGCAGAAAGATGCGGATGTCTCCGAAAGGACACGGTCGAATGGGAACGCAATATTAAGTAAACGTTGCAGTACATTCTCTCTTTTCCAACGGTGAAATTCACCTCAGCACCCCTTGATGGGTGCGGTAGCGATCCCGCAGCATTCAATGACCGTGGATTCGCGAATCGCACCCGGCCCAGGCTACATGTCGAGCCTTCTGACGAGTGCTTCCACTGAAAGCTCAAAATCGCGGCAATACCGATACCCTTTTCTTGGAGATGGGCGACCCACCAACGCGGCAAATGGCAGGACCGACAGCCTAAGACCTCCCCGACACTTCTGGCAGACACCCAGTGTGGCTCAACCCATCAAGCCGCTAGACGCCGCATCTATCAAGGGGTACGTCGAGTGGTGGAATACGTGCCCCGAGTCTCCATGATGGAAAGTTCCACGTGGGGCCTCCTACCTGCAGGGCCGCAAAAGGCTCAATATCAGCCGAGGTCATTTGGCGTTTTGTCGTTTCAACGATCATTGGCAGCGTCCCACCGCGAGGAAGTGTCCGCACAAAGTCGCTGCCAGGGTGGTGTGATGGGTGAGGATACTTCGCCCCATGATGCATCATCCTGATCGCTGAGGGTCATTGTATACTGATGGCAATGTGTTACTGAATTTTTTTTTTCCCCTGCGTTCCCGTGATTATTGCCGTCTGTGCATAGTATGATACAGGGCGCTTGCTTTGAAATAGCCCAACAACTGCATCGCGGAGGGTTGCGTAGTCCATCAGCACTCCGAACCGGTTACCAGTGGTCGATTTTCTCCCGTGCATCGGGCACAATATCTTGGCATTTCATCCAAGGAGTGTTGGCGCGGAATCTCGATGCTCGCCTGTCAGTACTAGTAGTACTAGTACGCACGTGGACGGATTACGCATTACATGAATGAATGGGTCCTCGGGATGTTACAACAGGGCAACAGGGTTGTGTGTGTTGTTTCCATGAGGTCAATCGTTAAGAACTTAATTTATATGAATCATATACCTTTCAACATGCTATGTAAGTACCATGTGCTCGAAATCAGCTCGCATATTCTCCAGCAGTGCGACCAGCGCAAGCCATCATGTGATGTTACCCGTGTCCTCCGTTCCTCCTCAAACCTGCCACACATTTCTTCAACCACGACGGCGCGGTGGGTGTTTCCTCGCGCTCTTCCTCTTCCTCGTTGGAATTTGAATCGAAGCTGTAGGGCAGGGGCACCTCGTGCGTAACACGGTATTGATCCACATTACCAATGTGTTCGTTCTCGATTCGAACTGAAATACGGGGAGCATATAAGTGACCGTTCTGAAGAAACGTGAACGATGAAGGAAATGGCGCACAAAAGTTCCATTGGACTCTCCGTAACATTTCCAAGATGCCACCAATGAATGAGCGCACGAAGGGGTTCAAAGCGATGTCGGGTGGATAAATAAGCCAAACGAAACGAATGCATAGGTTGGAAATCTGTGGGAACGAGTTGCGGTAATGTGTGAAATGGTACAAGTCTGCTCGTACCAATGCAAAGTAGTATGACTAGAGCGTTGTTAGTAGACGTCGAAGAGACGAGGAAAAGGAAACATACCGGAATGTGTGACTTGTAAACAAGCTCTGGTCTAAGGAGTGGGTAACGAGCGTGTGGTTTAAACATTGACCAGTCCATCAATAAATCCTGGAAAACAAAGATATTGTGACCGTTTAAACATGCGGAGGCCGACGTATTTACCCAAGAATAACTGTACATCGAATAGGCAACCCCCATGAAGTACAGGAGGATGTAGCTGGTACCGTGATGGGGGCTCCCTAAAAGATTAGTTCGAAATACATGACGACCGCATCTGAGACTCGGACCCACCTCGATGCTTCCAATAGTAGTAAACGAAGTAATATATTAACCCCGTTCCATATTTTCCGGCCTATTGAAACCCAATGATGAGTAATGAAAAGAAGGAAGAAAAAGTACCGTACATTGATAAGATGGGTAGGCAGTTTGGAGTCTCGGTACCGCCTTAAGCTCTGCACGAAACGTATTGTAAAGGGCAACGCGCTGAGAAGATAATACCATCCCCAATTCTGAGCCACGCCACATGTCACCCATGCTTCTTGTATTTGAGGATCGTAAGCTGACGATAGCAGACTTTGGAATGCACCAGACGATTCGGGTTGATGTGGCATCGTGGCGTTGCGGAGGGAGGTGTACAGCGATGACTTGGAATTCACCACGGATTGCAAGGTCGACGTGGGGGAAACTTCAAATGAACGGGCATAGAAACACCCCACGAAGTACAGGTTGGAAAACGAATAGATCAGGCTACAAAATTGATCACTGGCAACAGTAAAGTAAGACTGTTAGAAAGAAGTAACCATAGAGGAGCATACCCAAGCCAGAAATCTGCGAACTGGGTTACAATGAATGATCAGATCTTAAAGCCACTCCATGATTCATAATGATAATGACAAACCTCGACTTTCCACATCCCGGTGGCTCCAAGCTTGGCTACGTTTTTGATTATCCACCATCGGGCTGGGCCCCACATGAAACTCTGCCCAGACGAGGTTTGCGTCACACATAACGCCAGAATTGCAGTTTGAGTACTTACACGGATCGGATTGAACATGACCACCACGGTGAGAGCGAGCCAGATTAATGGCCATAGGGTCGGGGGACCCAGTTGAGACAAGGAAAACACGAACGCATAGGAAAGAGTACAGAGGAGGAAGGAAGGAAGCTTTCATGACTGCTCAACATCAGCCACATGCGCCAAGAATATACAACATACTTCGAAGTATTCGTGATGATCAAGCCTTGACCTGGGGTTCAATTCTGTGTAGAATGTCAAAAGAGAGAATGCAAGATGGTATAACAGTTACTTACCAAAAATAAAGACGTAATTAATTCTTTCGCGCGCCCATGCCGCAAGATTGAGACCGATTAGAAGTGCCAGCAGTATCGGTACGACAAATATCGAGTAAATGAAAAGTACAATATTCCACGACGGGAGTGATCCCCGCGTACTCTCCAGGAAAGCTGAGAAATGAAGTTCAGAACGATGCCATTGAACAGTCTTGGAGGAAATTCATACACAGGCGAACACCTTCGACAATCGCAGGGAGAGCTAGACCCAACCACATTCCAGAGCGGAATGTGCTAAAATGATGCGCATTCGAGAAAGGTCCCGCTCGGAGACGATCCAAAGCTTTTTTTCTGTCTCCGTATTCTGCATACGAGGGCGCCCACGTGTTGAGTTACATGCAATGAAGACACAAACTCCACGACGCTTGGATGTGGAGCGAACGTACCGAATCGCGTAGCAAAAAGGTCTTCCGTTTCCTTCAACATAGTGACAACCATAGCGCCGGAGGCAAAAGCGGAGGGTTCTACCTGTAATGATGTTCATGTCTCGCAACCCCACGGCCAATGCAGTCACATACTTTCTCCTTCATGTAGGCGTCCAATACAGGATACTTGGTAATCCTCTCACATTTCTTCAGCGCTTTGCGGAAGCCAGTAAGGTTAAGAATCTTGTTGCAAACGAGGGATCGTGGGCGGAGGCGGAGTTCAACATTAACACGGGTGTCATGCCGAAGTTGATCGTAGATCCGATCGAGGAATCGAGGGTTAAAGAACGTCAACACGGCACGTGAAGCAGGGAGGAGATAATCTCACTCTATAATTGTTCAGGACCTCGAGGCCCCTATAAACACATTCCACGTGTTAGCATCGTGTTCTGGAAACGTTCCGCAGAGGATAGACACCTGCGCTGTGGGCGACGCCCGCCACTGCGACAGCCAGTATCTGAAGGATGAACATCTAAACGCACCGGTAGTGCTCAACGACAGCCTTTCGGAGTCGCCTTTTTGCGTGTTGATACTCATTCGGGTCCAGGGGATGCTTCATTCCACCAAAAGAAAGTCGCGGAAGGCTGTTCGAGCGTTTCGGTGGTGATCTTCCATTCACGTCTTGCATATTCGGAGAAGATGCGGTGTTGCTCCTTGACGAACCACCGACTTCCTTACCGGCCTCACTGTTCGCTATTTCTTCTCTTCTCCGGAATCTAGAATGCTCGCCACTCCGCCGCTCGTGTTCAAACTGCTTCCTTGAATTCGATGTTTCAACAACACCTTGATGACCTGATATTGGTAAGTCGACGTAGAGACGCTAGCACAGAAGCATAATCACCACCACGCCCAGATTCAGAAGCTAATATACCGTTGCTGCCAATTTCGCACAGCTCGGGTTTCGTGTTGGACTCGGGGAGCCATTGGACCAACGACGAAAGTGCAGGTGGGACAGCTTTCCTCGCCCAAGCTTGGGTCTTTGAATGCGAAGCTGATTGCTGTCAGAGTCAGGGGTTAGTGGTGTGCGCTTCTACCTACGAACAAGGCACACAGACATGGAACCGTTGGCGGTGTATACCAAGTTCGTTGAGTTGTTCTCTCAAGAGCTTGGCACGGTCATTCATTTCTTTTTCTCTTTCTGCGTAAAATGTTTCTACTTTTTCTAGCTCAGCATCGAGCATGTCGAAAAACTTGGCATGGGCAGCAGGTAAGCTGGAAAGTATTGCATGCAAGGGAGGTGGAGCGGTGGGGCCTGTTGAAGCCAGAGTCAAATTATCACGATAAGACCCGAACATAGAGAGTGAATACCCGAAGCCCTAAAAAAGGGGAAAACTGGAGGAGAACGAGGTGTTCTTGGGGGCAACGGCGTTTGCTGAGATGGTGCATTTGACGCTGTACCGGTTATGCGAGGTGGCATACCATTCAAGGTCAAACTCAACAACGGTCCTGTTAACTCATGTGAGCTCTCAAAGTCAGGTCCGGCCATTGTCTGGGTCTTGTGACTCACTCTCCTGGTTACTGGTTCTCCGCCTTACAGGGAATTCTGACTCGTGACCGTTCGAGTCCATGACACCATTACTGGCACTTGGAATGCGCGTCGACGTTGTACTCCCTCGATTTAGGTAAGGCCCTGTCATCATTGTGAATAAATAGTACTGTGCTCGAGAGCATTCTCACCTTCGGAGCCATCGTGTTTCTCCTTCGGAGCGGATTGGTGGGTATGATCGACCTCCGTAGTAGTATCAAGCGAACTCGAGTCATCAAGCGGCAGCTGCGGGGCCTGTGCTCGTATAACTTTTAACTGTGCTTTAAGAGCACGGTAGTCTCTGTTGAAGGAAGTAGCCACGCGTTTCCCAAGTTACGAGAGCCATGTCAGCTCAGGGGCACTGGAGCAAAAAAGGGTAGTAAAGTCGTTACATGTAAGCTTTCTTCCATTCCGGGGTCTGTGGAAAGCAGCTCAGCACGGTGAAGATGGAAATGCGGTTCGGGATGCAACTCACCTGGGTATCCTGGAGGTATCTAGCGAAAGCAAGATGAAGTGAGGGGCGAAGGCTGTAGCAGATTGTTCCTCACCGTGCAAACTTCATGTTCCCGTGCTGAGTCTATCGTTCAGGTCGAACAAAATGCTCAGATGGTAATCTCTACAAAGAGTCGGCCGACAGAGTCGACGATCACTACGAATAAAACTAGGGGTCGCCGGTTGCTATGATTGAGTATTGCACGAACAAGTTGAAACGCGGTTCTTATGCCCCATCATGAAGCGACAGCTCGGTATGAATAAGGGTTAGACAGCAGACAGTGAGATCACTTGCTAGTCGTCACCTGAAACGTTCACTTACGATCGATATCGGCCGAGATTACAGAAGTTTTTCCGAACGCGGGAAAGGTTCCCTTGTAAGTAAGTAAATGGAAGGTACTGCCGGCACGTCCTGTTCACGATCGAACGTTCGAACGTTGAACTCAGCTGCGAATAACATCGCGACTTGCCTCTACCACCTTGCCAAGTCGCTTTCGTCATCTCATTTTGTTACCAATGGCACATCAGTCTCCCTCGCCCAAGGCGCATAGCCTGAAATTAACCGAGTATCAGGCATTGATTTTTGACGTGTACGGTACACTCGTAGATTGGGAGTCTGCCATCTACGACGCTCTCGCTCCTCTCTTCCCAGACCAGCTGCGGGAGGAGATCTTGGTCAATTACGCGGAAGTCGAGGTCGGGTTGCAGATGCAATTTCAAAACACACCCTATTCGAAAATTCTCGAACTAGCTTACCGCCAGCTGGCAACCCCATCGAACATGACAACGGAGGGTATTGCAGATGGAGAGAGGAGAGAGGAGCAGCGCGCATCCACCTCCAATGTGGAAGATCAAGAGACAGACTGTGACGCCCCTTGGGATTTTCCATTCAATAAACCACAACATTTCGGGAGATCCATTCCAGACTGGAAGCCATTCCCAGACACCATCGATGCGCTTCACAGACTCAAGAGACATTTTGCCCTCGTCGTGTTATCCAATGTCGACGACAAGAGCTTTTCGGGCACACACGAGAAGCTCTGCTCTCCAAACTATCCAGGATCTGCATATCGCACGGTCACTCCAGATTCACCATTCTCCCTCATTCTCACCGCTCAGCAAGTGGGAGCCTATAAACCAAACCTCTTGATGCTAGACAGTGCGCTGAAGCAGCTGTCCGCAAGGCCAGACCCCTCGCTTCCGTCAAACCCCTCAGTGATGGTGGATGCACCACGGGTTCTCGTCGTTGCCAACTCTATTCGCCATGACATCATCCCTGCCCTGCAACGCGAGTTACGCAGTGTTTGGATTAGCAGGCACGGCATTAACGTGATTGGGAACGAGAGCAGCGTTGCAGGACATTGTTCGGATCAAGAAGGCGTTGTGACAGATGACAAGTACCCCTACACCTGGCGCTACGAGACGTTAGGGAAAATGGCGGATGCGGTGGAAGTAGAAGCGCAACCAAGTTCGGTTCTAGGATCAAACATGTGACCGTTGTTTTTTCTTCACCTAGTAAATCTGAATCCGAGCAGAGATCTGAGAAGGGCCGCCTGCAAGAGACAATTTCCGCGCAACATCGCAGTTTTGGGTCGGGTGAAGTCTGGGACCACGAAGCTGTTCTTCTTCCGATCACTGCCTTCGCATTGCCGGTCACTCGGCACAGAACATTCTCCACTGCTGACCGATTTCATAGGCGGATCCGAGGAGCACAATGGGTTTAGACCTTGGCTATTTGGCTATAACGAGCAAAAACTTGTGCCCTACGCATAAACGGTTTTTGTACTCAATCGTAACTGCCGCATCATGTGGTCCCCGCCCGACGTAAATCTGCGCCCGAAATTCGGAGTGGACGCCCGCACCGTCCAAAAAATGTCGACTCCTCTTCGCAGAGGGTGCTTCCCAATGCGGTCCCGAGTTGTAGCGCGATAGCAGGGAGGTGATAGCGGTTTGCACCATATGCAGGCGGCGAAACGCGTGGCGTGTGGGCGTGTGCGTTTGTGTCGAGCTTCACTAAGCAATCAGTCGGTCTCTTTTTTCCTCCTTTGACACATGCTACTATTAATACAGCGTGATCGGACGCTTCGAATCATTGAGTACCGCACCATTGGGCCTCTTGCCATACAACACATGCGCACTTCCAGAGATCCGATTTTCATCTGATCCGTCCGCTTGTCATTGTGCGCTTACAACACCAAGGTGGATAGTAGTACCATGGTATGACTGCACGTCTCGAGTATTGACGTTTCGAAACAGTCCGATTGTGTGATCAACCTGAGAGACGCATTCAAGTTACCTCGATCGATGATCCCATCGTGCATTGCACATTTTTTTTTCGGTCTGAACATGGTTCCTTGAGCCTTCAGGTCGTGTTTCATGCTCTAGAGCCCGCTGCCCACACCTAATATCGACCACTGGCGTTACACGCAAAGTGCGTGTAGCCTCCCTGCGTGTCAGCCTCCGTGTTTCCAGGTGGTCGACGTGAAGCTGCGCTGCGTTCCATGACGTGGTCCATGAATAACCGTATAAGTTAGCGGAAACGAAGTACGCAAAGTATACTCTACATAGATTATGCAGTTAGACAAGTATGACCGCCACGAGGAGGATGATAAGGATAATCGACAAAGCTGTTATGCACCATCCCGACTTGGTATCTGCAATTAAATTCGTGCATTAGAAGAAGACGTCAGAAATAGACTCTGATGTACCTTCTGTGTTGCGTATGAATTTCTTCATTTTCCGCATGGCACTATCAAGCTTGGAGTCCGAACGCTCAACATTGCGTTCTAGGTCATCCAGAATTCTTTGAACCACGTGAATACAAGGTCGCATCATGCCCAACTTATCCGAAACGTAAGATACCCACTCATTGTGTTCACCAATCTCTTGCCCCATCAGGCCAGCTTGTTGTGCAAGTGTGCTCAGGGTCCCTGATATTGAGTCCATCGTACGATCTTGTTCCACCATCATGAGCTAAGATATGTGCATGGTGGTTAAGTTAATCTTGCAACGGTATGAGACTGTACATGCCTGCCGTTCTTCGCGTGCCCATTGGCTGTCCTCGTCTTGAACGTCATTCGGCGGCACATTGCCAGAGATCGAAACCGAAGAGTGTGAGCCGGTCGCTACCGAATTTTGAAGATAAGGTGATCGGAGACGAGCCTGGGGCTGCGACGTTATTGCCGACGCTATCCCTAAGAGGGGCTATCCCGCACCGTTGCATCCTCAGTCTCCGCTCTCATGCTCTGCATTCCTTACCGTCAACGTTCCAACACAGGAAGCCCGTCAACGTGGTCCAAACGCACCGCGATCTCACCCTTGACTCGCTCAACGTAGCGTCGTCGTTGCGCCACCTCTGCATCATCAAGATTAAACAAGCGAGGGCCTGTCGACTCCACTACCCTGTCAATTCAAGCGTCAAGACACCTGGACGTCCTCGATGTAAGAATGGAAGGAATGGCATCCCACTTTACGCTTTCTTCGAGGTCTTCGAGGTCTGCTTCCAGCGCCGCCAGGGTGGCCTTGAGCTGCAGCGGCCATGGAATGCATTTAGCATGGTGGATCACGACAATGAACAAACAATTGAAACTAACCTCGTTTCGAGCCCAAACTAGCTCTTCACTTCCCTCGCGCGCCGTGCTGCGAATTCGGAGGTACGACGCACGGAGCGTCGAGGCTGTCTGCAGGGAGGACTGTATTTCCTGTTGTACGACATGATACGGGTCCGTGGACATGAAATTTCTTATGTCTGGGCAGCGTGACGATGATAATATGTGTTGACAACGGCGGTCAACGTCGCAAAGAACGTGGTCATTCACAATTGCCTCTTTTGGAGACCCTCCTAAAAATTATGCACATAACAACGGAGTCCTGCTTTCAACGTCAGCGGTATCGCTTCAAGTCATATATAGTTCCCTCGGGTCATAGTTACGATAAAATATAGGGTCGAACCTTGAGATACTTCCAGTGCCAGGCGCGTGCGCTATCGTGGCTTTTCTGCGCTGACCTCTCCACTTGTGGAAGCGCCGGCTGGCGCCGGCAGAAACCTTGCTTGTCACATGGATGTTTAGAACAGTCAGAGTCCCCTGTGATAACTTACTGTACTCAGATCGGTCAATGTATGTTTTGATGTGCAAGCAGATGGTTTGGGTTGTACGCAATGAATAGGAATAGGAATAATTTGAAACGAGCACTACATGAGATTGAAATCATAAGGATTTTATGATGAGGCATATTCTAGCCATCGACAGCTGAACATGTTCCCCGTGTGTCCCAGCGGGTGTCCAGATCAATATTAATGCTCCCCATCCGCTCGTTTCTGCGTTCCGCTGTGCTCTGATGCGGTCCTGCAGAACTCCACCTCGCGAGCAGCCACCGATCCTCATATCCCGTCGTTAGAATTCGAATTCCCACTTCAGAACTCACGCGGGCCATTCATTCCCTCATACTCGGCGCTTTCACCGTCCGTGCTTCTGAGTCCGTCTCCCAGGTTTAGGGTATGGCACAGGTACAGGCATGACACCCCTACATGCACCCGCACCCGCATCGCGGGTATGTGACCCAAAAGATCACGAGGGCTGCGTGCAGGAGCGACTGCGTAACACGCACAATCGTGCGCGTTGTGTGATCGCTTCTGTCCGCTGCCAGGGGGACGGGGACAGGGACAGGGAATTTGGGGATGGGATGGGCAGACAGGGCGAGGGCGACCGTCGTTGTCGTCATGTCGTCGTCATGTCGTCATCTGGGGAGGGGCGAGGTGGAGGGCGAGGGCAAACGCAAGAGCGACTACGTAGCGCACACAATCGTCCGCATTGTGTGATCACTTCTGCACGCTGGGGGGGCGGGGAGACAGACTGGGCGACGACGACGGCAAAGGTTGTTAATGGGGAGGGAGAGGGGTATAGGAATGGGGAGGGCAAGGACAGACAGGGCGAGGGCCGCTCGCCGCCGTCGTGTCGGCGTCGGACGGGGATGGCAAGGGTGATGGCACGTGTCGTCGTCGTGCCATCGTCGTGTCGGCGCCTTAGGATGAGGAGGGGGAGGGGGAGGGAGGGGGAGAGACGTGACAGCGACAGCAGCGACTACGCAGCGCACACGATCGTGTGCGTTGCGTGATCGCTTCTGCACGCTGGGGAGACGGAGATGGGGATGGGGACAGACAGGGGGACGGCGACGGTTGTTGTTGGCGCCATGTGTTGTTATCGTTATGGTGTCGTTGTCGTGTGACATCGTCTTATCGTTTTCCTTTTCGTCTCGTTGTTGTTCCCCTCGCTATAGCGTCGTTTGTCTCCCTGCCATCCTCGTCGTGTCATCTTCGTTGTCCCTCTGCCACAGTGTCATCAAATCGTCATCATCCTCTCTTTGGTTTTTGCACGGGTACAGGTTACCGGTGCGGATAAGGGTAAGGGCGCGCGGGTACGGGTGCAGGTCGGACTGCCGTTGAAACCCACGGTACCATCAAGTACCCGCCCGTCGTCGTTGTCGTCCCATTGTGGCACGTCGTAGGAGCGTCGTGTGTCATCATCGTCCTCTTGTGGCACGGTGTCGTGCATCAAGAAAGACGTCTATTGGACTTTCAGCAAACACTGCGGTTTCACTTTCCCATGACTTATGGTGCGATATAAAATATGATGGCGGAAATGCGTACATTGAGGACGCTATATTGTCATTGGGGGTGTATTATCCACTGCGTACGTCATTGTCATTGAAGTAGTCGTTCCGGTTGATGTTGGTGAACTCGGTCCTGGTCAATACTTGGCGCGCGCGATAAGCAAAGCGTCGCACAACAAGACATTTCTGTTTCTGGGTGAAAGCGGCAATTTCCGGTAAGACAGGGGGGTGGTCACTTTCTCACGAATTTCACACCCGAGAGAAACCTTGTCAAGCAAGGTGATTGCCAGTTTCTCACGCGAGGTCTCGCTGCAATATTATCGTGAAGATGACCAGAACGGCGCAGGACGTTCGTGACATTGATGCAGCGCCCGTGTAGTAAACTACACCAACGCTCCATGGTAGCACTTTGCTATGAGACTCCCCCTGACCACTCCCCGTCCACCCATCGCAAAACTGTCCCGAAATAATCCACTTCTTGATTGATGATTGACAGGCGGACGACTTCATCTGATTCAGACATTGAGCGGCGGGCGTTCGGGCAGTGAACGCCGTGGCTTTGAAAAGGACAGGGACTACCACACCACTCTATTTTTCTAATCTGATTGAGGAAGGACAGGACTCGGGACGGTCACGGCTTTGCGGCTACATCGTCGCAATTCGAGGGCCGATGTCGACATTCAGACCTCACAATATTGTGACAAAACTATAAAGAGTGAAAGAGAATCGAAAGAGTGAAAAGAAAAAATGGAACCATTTCGACAGTGTGTGTTGCGAGTTGTGCGATGCCATGCTCAGCGCCCATGATTGCCCTCCCATTAATCAAATTTCCAACTTGGAGCGCGTTCGAGTCTTCGATGCTTCAACCTTTATCTGACCATCCCAAAAAATTCCCTCCTCCCGCTGATTGATAAACAAATATTTTGTTGCTGCAGTCGTACATCCAAGACGGCCGTTAACGTTCCGGCGGCCACTGGCAATGTCGATCTCCACTTATACAGCATCACGCAGATACTATGTACATAAGGAAGCACGGTTTAAGTAAGAGAGGAGTGTGATGATAGAGGAAAATACGATGAAAGGCATATGTACCACTGTTACAGGAACAACGTCAGTCAGGCTAATGGATCCTCAGGCCTCAGCAACGGATTCAGAATCCTACACATGTCCCCCGCGCTGCTGCGATTAGGATATCTCTACAATCCCGACGCGAATTTCCTTGGCAGAGCTGATGCGGCGTTCAAGCCCTGGCAAGACGATCTCGTGCTCAACAGCGACCCGCTTGTGCTCCCCATGGGATTGTTGCTCCAGCAAAAGAGCATGGAATGGCTGTTGCAGACGGACGACAAGTTGCAATGCGCGGGTATAGTCATCCATTGTGGCGACGGGTCCAGCATACAAGGGAAGAGCGGCCGCAGTGGGTGCAGCTCGAGACTGAGAATTCGCTTCGGTCTGCGAACCAGACCACGACTCGGACTCATGATCGCCGCTATCTGACTCGGATGCGCTTCCCCAACCGACCTCGTCGAGTGGACCACGCAAGTCGCGAATCCAGGGATGGACGAGAACGAGCTTGCGCGGCTCTGCCAACGAAACCTTGTCCGACGTCCGAAATTCTACATGGCCGATCCCCGACACCCGAGCATTGAAACACTTTCCTTCACCGATCTCGGCATCAAGTTTCTTCAAGGAGGAAAATCATGTCTACCGGCGTCACGCCCTCATGTACTAAGCAATTAGTATGTACATTCGACATTCTCACACAACGAGGCTCCGCACATTTTTATTCGGAATTGTCTTCTCAGATGCTGATGGCGGATGGCCTGGTGTGAGTACAGTGCGCACGGTCCCACAAAAGTCGAATATCGACTAGTAGGTATAAACCTATACGACGATTACTCGAACGTTGCGTGCTATGTAGACAAATGTTCAGTCACTCTGCCTGACGTCCATCCCTTTCTACTCAACCTTTGGCAAGAACCTCCGAGCCCACACGCCGCAACCCACTTGGCCACCAACTCCTCCCCAACCACCTAGTCACCTACAGTACTTACTTACTAGAACTTGATTCAACGTCCCCTCAGCGCGGTCTTTCCTTGCACACTGGCATACCTTTCTTTCTTCCCTTTTATGTAATTGTTTCGTCTTCTTAAGTCAATATGTTTCTATCGTCTTGGAGGCAAACACGTCGAGTTGGCACTATGGATGCAGGCCAAGAAGATTATGACCGGCTCCGGCCTCTCAGCTGGTACCCCGAATCCCATGTTATTCTGATCTGTTTCTCTGTTGTGACTCTCCAAACTTGTTGGACAACTTACAGAAAAAGGTCCGTTGCCTCGTGTTCCCGTTTTTGTCAACTCTGACAAGGTTCAGTGGATATCTCAAGTCAGATTTCCTATGATAAGTACCTCCTTTTCGACTACCAGAAGAACCTTCGACAGGATCCCAGGGTAATTGAGGAGCTCAGGAAGATAAACCAGCGTCCTGTCACCGCCGAGGTAGGTCACGGTAGTAGTTATTTTTTATAATCCAGACTCGTTCATCTTGTGCTGAGGTGCTCAAAGTCTTGAAGTACCTGCATGAACGGGAGACATCACCGAAATGCTTGCGGCGGAATCAGATGGAATACGGAAACTCTGGTGAAGCTGAATCATCTCTTTCGCCAGTTTCTCTCAGTTTTTCCACCGTGTAAGTTTGCAATTGATCGTGAGGGTGATCTTCATAGCCGCGCTTGTCAAGAATGATATCTTGCAAAGTTTCTAAACAACGGGTACCCGCCGGCGCTGGAGAGCCTGTGCGGGGGTGATTCCAGAGGAACGCCATCTAAACGTGAGGACAGAGACTCGCACCGCAGACACTCTTATATATCGTCGTCTTTCAGTTCCACGATATGATCGAGGTCGATGAGCATTCAGTGACGCGAAATGAAGAACATCTTCGAGGACAAGCGCCGTAATCCGGGACATTGGGATAGGCTACAACGAAAACATTCAGGCACTACTAAAGACTTCAAGATTATGCTCCCACACAGAATGACCTTGAAAAACGCGATGATTCTAACTTGTAAATCCACTTTGATGGTCGACAAACTGCCTTCAAGTTAACAACCATCGTCCTCTTTTTCGGCAGCGTAGTATACATCACACATTCCTCGACACCTCATATCCCCTTCCTTCCCCTCCATAACACCGACTACTTAGCCACCCCAACACCCTCTTCATCAAGTGCACCGGGGCTAGACATCCTTTTGCCTTCCTTTTCTTCTGAGTCCCACTTACCAACCCACGTCACACCCAGACCCTTCGCCGCATGCTCGAGTGGGTCGTCGCGTCCCTCGCCTGGCTCACCTTCACCTGTTAATTCTTTGGCACTACCCTTCGTGAATCGTGAACGGGCGATCATCCTCTCGAGCGCGGAGTCCACAGTTTCCCTACCATCGAATAACGCATTTGCCGTCCCGCTCGAATATTGCTTCTCCAGACCACACTCGCACCTGAGACACCTTGGCCTGTTCGCCTGTCTATTGGTGCTGCCTGAGACGTGCACGTGGCGCACAGTACCGCGGCTGCGCGGGGGCCACGACGTGTCTGGGCACTTGTCCATGTCCATTGGATGCACAAGTGGTCAGTATGTGCTGCTGTGCTTGTCACGCTGTCACCTTGCAAGTTTGGTTATTAAGCTTCAAGTTGGCACGGCGAGCGTATATTCCCATACACCATTTGAGAAGCTGACAGGATATGTTTTCAAGTAGTAGATAATCTGTTTGTCATTGCTGACCCATTTCATTTCAGTGCTGGGACTTGGCTGGGACTGGCGGGTTACGATTGGGTTACGATTTGATGCTGTTGATTTGGGCATGCCAACCGTGACATGTGACATGTGACAGTGGGTGGACTAGCGATGCAGTTGTGCTCAGTCCGACTTCAATCGTAATACATAGCCCTCGCTTTTGCCTTTTGCATCCTCCTTCATGGCGGCGCCATACTTATTACTTGCGCCAGCGTCGCTCACTTGAATATCATTCACCAATCACCCGGCGGATCTCAGCAATAAATCTAGTCGAGCATGGATCCAACTGGGTATTATCCGTTCTTTGGTTATCGCCATTGGCACAGCACACTGAAGGTGGTTCTAGGGAAAAGAAAGTCAAAGGTGTGCCGGTCGCTTAAGTTGACCATTTCTAGTGATATCGAACTGCGCGACGTAGTTCAGAGTCACCCTCAGGAGGCAGTATCGAGTTCGAGTAAATTCTTCCACGAAAGATCTGACCCTTTTCACGTCACAGATCCAATCTCAGATCTCAAGATCTGTATTAATTACCGGCCCTCAAGCTATGCACTGTGACCTGTCACTGTCACGGTTCAGGAATAGATATTTAGGTATGCATTTCTTCTCGTTTGCCAATCACCTTTCGTCATGAAGCCTTCCCCGCCGACTAACCTCTCCACGGTGTTTAAGTTGCTTCCTGGGGAAGAACCACCTGCCGTTCTTCATACTTCATGTCATACTGTCCTTGAATCACCCCCTTGTCCCCTACCTTTGGATGTAGATCTTAGTGGTCTGCCTGACAAATTTCTCACATATTACGACTCTCTGCTGAAAGCTTCTTCTCTTATGGTGATTTATTTATTTATTTTGAGCCATTAAGAATGTTTGCTCACAATGCATTGCCAGGCATTATCTCCTGGCCCACACTTCCAATCGTTGGACAGTTTATTGGAACAATTTAAGGAAACCCTGGACGAGAAACAGTTGTTGGTCAAGTTACTTCTCCGCATCCAACGGACATATGAAGAACGTGAAATGCTTTTGCGACGCTACCTGAGCCAGGAGGATATCGAACAGTTGATATCTGAACGGGATCCGGTCAAGGGGACCGCGACTGTTGGCGCGAAGTATTTTCACGCTGTTTGTGAGCATAATTTACGGTCATTTTCTGCCAGTCATTTTCGTGTAGGTCGACTCTTAATGGTCCACCGTCTCCCTGCTGATCATGACTGATTCAAGGCATGAACACTCTTTTCCTTTTTTTTTTCTTTATTTTATTAACTCTTAGTTATTCTCATGAAGTAGAGTACAAAAAATTCGTTTTAACTTCCTGATTTGTATGATGTTGCATGTAATGATCCCAATGTTCTATTTATGTATTGTCCTTACAGCCTTCTTTCATTTTCGGCGAGTGTTTTGTTACTCGGGTGTCTGGAGGGTGTATGCGCCCACTACATTGATATTGTATTACCCAACCCTTGATACTTGCTCACTACGATCTTGTCTGGACGCTCCACGTTGACCTGCTGATCAAAATGGAATCAGAAATCCCTATAACATACTGTACCTTTCTGTATGGATGCAACCGTAACGCGTAACGCCAGGGAGGTTGCGTTGTCATCATCACGTTTCAAATCACATAATTTGCAGAAACGCGACATTACCCGATATAGGTGACAGCCAATGATAGATAGTGCTGTTCGCGCGTTGGTTCCAGCGCGATTCCGACTACCCTGCAGGATGGACGGACTTGGAATTTGCCGCGTGGGCACTTACATAACTTGTTTTCGCTAAATCTTTATTTGGGGATGTTTGTCCCAGGGTTCAGGGTTTGCGCTATCCATTCCCTGACACTAAGACGCATATATGCGTCAATCTCATGCTTTCGTTCAAGCACTCACCCTGAGTCACCCACATGCATCCCCGAGGCCTACATAGAGGGACTTGAGTCGAGCTATACGCATCCCACTCGGCATTAAGACACATGCATGCGTCAATCAAGAGGGGTGTTGATTCCTTTTTGATGTCTTTGACTCAGTCTGACGACCGTTATCATCCGGAACACATTATGCGCGTTGTTTCTGTGCCAGAGGCCGCTCGCATGACCATGCGAAATACGTCTGGTTATGGCGTCAAACTCATCCTCCCGTCGTAGAAGGGTCAACTGAGCTGTTAGGTGATGGCCTACTGTTCGCTGCGGCAACTCTCGCCATGCCCTAAATGTCACTCAACAAAACGCGTTGGTGACGTTCAGTGTAGCTGCCACCCTCTCCCGCACAACAGACGCCGAGTGGACGCGTACAAGTGAATGTATGCGCCGCATATCCCCAATTATTGGTTCCCTCGGAGAATGGCGTTCCCTCTGCGAAAGCCCTTGGACTGGTTCTCTGCCCGGTGACCTACCCGTGCTGTCTGCTGAATCTTTGCCAGTGCCCACGCCCGCACAGGTCTCAGAGTGGGGCCAGACCAGACTTTCCACGCCAGCTTTGGGAAACGATCAACAACCTGAAGGCTCAGGTATTGATACTGACGTTTCTCAAGGTGCTCGTAGATCCGGCCAAGACGATGAACGTGTCATTAGGACTCGGTGTTGCTCAAGGCGTGTATGCACTACGTTGATTATTTGTCGTCGACTCTGGTATGTATCATTGTTCGTCTGAGTTGCCGAAACTGATGCCATTTATTTAAGTTATTCTGAGGAGCGCGGAGCGGTCCGACGGAAAGACAAAGGCGGTATTACTTCACTCGAAGCTCATAGTCGTCTCCGCATCACTGTATCCCGCATCAACAAGATGCTGCCTTGTTGCTTTGACCTTGGGCTCGTTTCTTGGCGCGTCTTCAAGCTCGTACTTGCAGTTTGGGTCGTAGTTCATCTGATACCAGTGCCACGTTTTGTACATCACATTCAAGGAATGGATGTCGTTGTTATGTCTATATGATATCTACTTCTATCAAGTTGCACCGCGATTGTCTAGGCCATGCGTTCTCCGTCTAGAATATTCTTCAATATATGTGATCTATCTGAAAACTGAGATACACAGGCTGGCTATGTCTGACTTACTGTCGTCACGATGGTTCCGATGGGCCGATAGTCTCGATAGATCCTGACAGTAGTAGATATACTAGTGTCGTGTGACTCGGATCACTGGCATATATCAGTTCGGATGCCGATGATCATGGGCCCAGTGTCAGGCTACGCCAATCGCTTCTTGCGTGGGCAGTCGATGATTCAGAACATCCACACGATACATTGTTCAGACGTCTGTTGAACTCTAGTGTTTTACGGAGCAAGACGTTTACATCGTCCTGGACATGGTCAATTGGAGACATTTCGCAAGTTGCAGTGAGCGCGTTTGAGACCCACTCGATGGAGTACCCAGGGTCTCAATCATGCATGGCCCAACGCGGTGTCGGACTGATCGGCCCATATCGGTGAGGATCTTGGATCACGCAGATCGGATCTTCAGATCTCGATCTCGTCCCTGACTCCCTGCCGTGACTTTAAGTGGAACATACCGTGACTCACTAGCCTTGGGTGAGTCGATCCTTTATCAGAATTGCGTCTGAAGAAGCAAGCCAGAAGTTGATAGAAACGAACGAACCGTTCCTTCACTTCAGTAACTCAGAACCACATCCACTACAAGTTATCAATTATACTTATGTCCGACACAATTCTCACGAATACATGCATCTGTGGTCGTACATTCACTGACCTTGGAGGTTTCACCAGGCACGAAAAAAGCTGCCGCAAGGGCAAGAAAAGACTCTCGAGCGTCCTTGTGAAGGCAAAGGAGGTCTATCACGCTAAAAAAGCTAGACTATCCCTCTCGAGATGTGCCAGCGCCAACGAGGGTTCGATTGCTAGTGGCTATAGGGACAAGCAAGACTCAGCAGACGATGGAGAGATTTATGAGCAAGGCGTTCGACAGGCATGGTACCCCCTATTTTTAATACTTTGTCTAAACCATCGTGCAGAACGTGCCCTCTTCTTCGCATATCCACGAGCCTTCTGCAGTGAACACCGACGAAGCGCGCAACTCGAACATTGCGATTTGCCTTGAGGTATGGATCGGTTGCGAATGAGCTTCATCAATGATGCTGAGCGTGTCTAGGATGATCAACCTCTGGCGCAACGTCGGTCTCGTAGAGCTCGCCGATTGCCAGCACGTTTCCGAGATGTGTTACCTGAGCCACCTCCACCTCTCCCGCCTTTGGAATTGGTCAGTGATCCTTCCCCACCGACAGAATCAGAAGGGCATTTCCAGTTATCGAACCATGGGCAAAGGCCCCCTTTGGGAACGACAACCACAGTATCCAATCCATCTGGTTCAACATCCCCGTCCCATCCGTTACTCAGACCTTTCAGAACGCTGATGAACAAATTCAGTCTATTTCGTGCCTATACTACGGAAACACTTCCATCGCACGATCCGGATGACCCGTATTCGATCAAACATGTACTACTGCAACCATCCGTCCACGGTACCCAGCATCCGGAGATAAGTAACCCATTTCGTCCTTACCCGAACGAGAGCGCTATGCGCTTAGGTGACTGGTACTGGAATCTGGGTGCACAGAAATCGCGGGAGAACTTCAAGCAGCTTCTCGGTATCATCGGGAACCCCGCATTTGATGCTACCAACTTGGACGGGATCGCATGGGATTCCATCAATAAAGAACTTGGTGATCATGATTCCGATGCGGGCTCGGACACTCCCGGGTGGTTGAGTAGTGACCGCGGGTGGAAATCTTCTCAAATCACCATCTCCGTCCCCTTTCATGGTCGTTCAGTCAATCCCGGTCCTAAATCTTTCACTGTACCAGACTTCCACCATCGTTCTCTCATTTCAATCATGGAAGAAAAAATCACAGATCCCGTCCAAGCGGCGCATTTCCACTATGAACCATATGATCTACTTTGGAACCCACCTCACAGAAAAAGGGATGTAAAGGTGCATGGAGAGCTCTTCACCTCCAGCGCATTCCTTGATGCACACAAGGAGTTGCAAGAATCACCTCCGGAACCTGGCTGTGACTTACCTCGAGTTATTGCTGCGTTCATGTTCTGGTCAGACGCAACGCAACTCTCCACGTTCGGCGGCACAAAGCTTTGGCCACTTTACGTCTATTTTGGCAATGAATCAAAATATCGCCGGTGCCAACCATCAAACAACACCTGCTCTCACGGCGCCTATTTTCAGACGGTGAGCGATCGCGGTTGACACGCATCCGTTTATGTATCTCACTGGTCCGTCATTGCAGCTTCCTGACGCTTTCAAAGATTTTGTGATGAGTCATTCGGGAGGTAAAACATTGAGTGATCCTCTGATGACTCATTGCAATCGAGAATTTTTCCACGCACAGTGGAAAATTCTTCTGGATGAAGAGTTTATCACTGCTTACAAACACGGTGTTGTGATCACCTGTTGTGATGGTCTAAAGCGCCGTTTCTACCCTAGGATCATCACCTACTCAGCAGACTACCCGGAAAAGTTAGCTTCATCTGCCCTTTCAAAGTCATTGTTTGATTTTTTTTTTCCTTACAGAACACTTATAGCGTCCATACGAAACCTGGGCACCTGCCCTTGTCCTCGTTGCACGATAACTTTGAGCGAGGTTCAGAATCTTGCAACTAAGGAAGATATGCAGGATCGGCAGTTGTTTGCCCGTCATGATAATCTCGACCGTATCGAGACGGTACATGCTGCGCGGGACCTGGTTTATGGAAGTAACTACGCTATCACGACGAATCAAGTCGAAGTCATGCTCAAACCGGAATCACTGGTCTTGACATCGGTAAGTGAGTTGCTAGTGTGAAGCTTTACTGGTGTTTCACTGCGAATGATGTTATGCAGAACGCGTTCTCGGAAAGGTTGTATCCTCTTGGTTTCGATCTTTTCCTGATGTTAGTGGTGGACCTCCTCCATGAATTTGAACTGGGGGTTTGGAAAGCGGTCTTTGCGCATCTTCTTCGCATGCTGGAATGCCTGGAAGAGAGCAAGGTGCACGAGCTCGATCGCAGGTCTACGTTCTGTCCGAATGCACTCCATTCTGTTTATTCACGCTCGCATTTAGATACCGCCAAATCCCGACATTTGGGCGGGACACTATTCGCCGTTTTTCTCGAAATGTCTCGGATATGAAGAGAACCGCAGCTTTCGACTTCGAAGATATCTTACAGGTTAGTTCTCTGAACGACTTGTTTGGCTTAATCTGATGATTGTTCCAGTGCGCCATGCCCGTCTTTGACGGACTGTTTCCGGAACCTCATAATTCATCGGTGCTGAAGCTTCTTTCCATTCTGTGTCATTGGCATGGGCTTGCGAAACTTCGCATGCATACCGACGAAACCCTCCAAATCATGGATGACGTCACGGCATCCCTTGGACGAGAGCTTCGTGCATTCAGTACTCATACATGCCCAGCTTTCCAGACTCGAGAACTCAGGCGTGAGTCCGATTGTCGGCAACGCCGTCAGCAACAGTCCCAGCGCCAGCGCCAGTCTCAATCTCAAAAAGGTAAATCATCATCCCAAGCGGTGTCACGTCGACCGAAGACCCTCAACTTGCAAA